>JAQGAC010000255.1:0-31757 GCA_034696585.1 Isotomurus maculatus
CCTCGTCGCCCTGAAGTGTTGCCAGCCTGAAGCGTCCCTCCTCCGGCCTCCACCCATACTCGACATACTCGACAAGAGATTACAAATATTATTGAGCTTTTAGAGTTCTAGAAGGCCCACCTTTATTTCCTGTGCGAAAGTTCCAAGTTCCAACCTTCCACACGACATTCCTTTTGTATTCCGCCCCAAGCGTTTCTTATTCAGAGTTTCAGAGAATTCAGAAGTTCAGATTCACGCATTCTAATTCGTAATAAGGTAACACGACGGCTAATTCTCGTGCAACAGAAGCCCCAGCACTTCCCTCGTCGTATCCGTTTAATTTACTTAACCAATTTAGAATTTCTCAGAGCTCCAAAGACTCCAAACGCCCCAACCTTCGGGTGGTGTGGGTTACGTTAATGAGATTCAATTGCATTCCATCGCATGTCTACAGTGGAGCACTAAACTAGGCGTAAATAGGCCGATTACCCATTTTACCTGTCTTCCCTAAGAGTTCTCTGCTGTTGTTTCAAACGCAAGATCGATATTACAACCAACACCAAACCAACCCTTCCACCAGATTCTTTATGTACAAAGCCAACAATAAAATTTATTACAGCGACGCTGCACAAGCCACCACACTCAAGAACTTCCACTGCGCGACAAGTTCCTCTTTAAACAATCTCGCCAATCTCTTCTCGAGGAGTCGAGTTCCCTTTAAACCAACCAGCAAACTCATTCAAACGAACAGAGTTCGAGTTCAAGTGAACACGCAAATAATAAAACTACTTAAATGTTAATGGCTCCTGGCATCGTAAAGAACTTGGCGTAATATTGCGATGAAATGTCTTAAGAGTCTTGGAACTAATTTGAGAAATACAGGAGCAAATAATTGCCAGAGATATGGACGTTAATGAATCCCCAAATGAAGGAAACCATTCCGCAGAGATGCATTTGTCATTTCGAGCTTTGGAGGAACTCACTCCCGAATTAAATTAGAATCAATTCATCATCATCAAATGGGGCCGGGTGGAGTTCCATCTTAATTAAGGAATTGTGTATGATTCAAATTAAAGTGGGGGCTTGGGAATTCAGGAATCAGCACAATTAATTCTCGCGTTTTTTATTTCTTTGTTTATTATATGCTACAAAAAGTAAAGAATTCCTTTCGTATTTCATAAATACTCAATTTATACAAACGATTTGTCTCCTTTATCTGTACATCAATATTTTAAAAATTGCTTAGATTTTTCTGTCAATGGAGTCTTAATGCGTGTACAAATCTGAAACTAATTTGTATGATATTGTCAGGTCCGCAAAAGATAAAAGTGAATGAATATGTGAATCAGACAAAAATAGGCTGTTAAATTCTGCGTCCTCATCTCTGTAAACAGTTTCCACACAATCAAATCCTGATTTAGCGTATCTTTGCTTCTTGCCGTTGATCTGATTTCCAATCTCCCTGTCCTAACTAATCTTGTAAAGTTTTCTGAACACAAAAATAAGTCAAAATAAAAAGCACCAAGTGCAACCGACATGAGAAGTCCCGAGATACGCAATCCCTAATCAGCAGGCAAGCAGTTCAAGACGCTTCACCCTTTGTTTAACCTACAGACCTACAAGAACTCCCAACTCCTTAATACACTACACACACATTCCTACCTAATCCAACAAGAACAACGATTTCACGTCCAAACTTCCATTTAGTAAAATAAACACACGTCAAACGGAGATTGTAAAACCATATCTCACTCAATCTCTCTCCCGTCTTGTTCGCTGAGATGGACGCTGTAATTCTGTCTTCGCAGTTGACGTTGACTAATTCCAAAAATTCTGAACTTCATCTTCCATCCAAGAAAGATTACCTCAGAGAATACATCGAGTCATACATTTCCCTACTTTACAATCTCACACTGAACTTAATAATAAAACACTCCGACACGTCGTCATTCCGATGACGCTGAGATTCACGTGAGAAATGCTTCTGTAAGCCAGGCTAAACTCTCACGAGAATAAAACCCACACTGCCACTGCCAAGTGTGTTTGTTCGAAATCCCTTTCACACAATTTGCATAGGTCATCGCATACGATGAACCTCATTTGTTTGCTCAATTTATTGAAACCATGTGATATTATTATTATGATTATTGCTATCGTGTCTCACGACCAGGCTAAAAGGAGAATGAGAATGCATTCCGAATTCCGAGTAATTCTCAGCTCTGCAATCTCCGTAAAGCTCCCAGCCTAAGCTGAACTCCTCTCTGAATCCAAATCAGTCAAAATACAATTTGGAAATCCAGACAGCCCATTGCATTTAATTGGAACGATTATTCGTGTGAAAGGCCTTTCTTGGTCAAACGCTATTAGGACAATAAATCTGACTCAGAAATAGATTGTATCTCTTCATTCAAGTACTTTGCAAAATCGCCTCCAGCCTTTCTCTCTCCTCTGCACGATATTTACTCCTTTGGACTATTGATTGCGAAATCCACCGGATACGCAAGAAGAACCCTTCGTCCCACCACCACCCCCATCATCACCATATACTCCTCCAATAATGTTCCTCCATTACTTATCCCCATCCAAAATCTTACGCTAACATCTCAAGACCCAATTTATCAAAAAAATCCACAAGAAACTGTGAATGAGCTTCCCAAAACGGTTCCAAAATCTTCCTTTCTTCCAGAATTTGTTGGGACTGACATTTAACTCCGAAAGAACCTCCACAGAAATGCCACTAGTCCTACGTAACCACTTTTAAATCCTGCAATTTGTTACACACATCCAAACAGACACAAGACAGCAGGGACTTTGTTTTCCCAACGAAATAAACAAATTACACAGATTAAGTGACTTAACTTTAAGTTAGCTTAAGTTGTTCTTGACTCTTGACTTTGATCTTCACTCTTTTATCACACTCAACTGACTCTGTCTCTCTCTCTCTTTATATCTTAATTGTTTTGACTCCAAACTGTTTCTTGTTTGTAACAAACACATATTGCTACACGATCTCTCATAAATAAAACTCCCCTAGTTCTCTCCACACAATCTACAACCCTACATTCTACAACATCCAAGGAACTCCACAATTCACAAGTTTATTTCGTCGATTTCCTTTCTGCATAAACATTTTAGTCTTTTACCACCAAGAAACTTTTCCTTAATGGCATTTCCACGAAAATCCCACACAATCCGATGTTAATACATCGCGTCTAGACTCTAGACTCTCTAGACTCTCTAGATTTCTCTCTCTTTCACAGTAATGGACTCGGAAATATTATCTCCTTAATATAACATGTTACTCCAAGTAAAAAGTTACCCGGTAATGCTTTCCACCCAAAATCCCAATCCCACCATGTGGCTTTTTAGATTAATACCGGAAACAATCTTACAAAGTCAAAACTCCATAATATCCAGTCATCAGTCCCTTTCACAGAAACTTTGCATGCAACCGAAACATTACGCATAGTTGCATCAACTGACCCAATGCAAAATCCCACAAGGATGACTGAGAACTGAGCTTAATTGGCTGATAGGTATGCCAAGAATTCCCACATTGGAATTCAATAGCTATCAATCAAACTAAAAAACGATTAAAAGTTGGTAACTTACAAAATCCACTGAACATTTGACGTCCATGTCCATGACTGTTGTTGTACAGCATCCTTCCCTGGTCACAAACTTTACCATCCGGCAACGTAAAAGAAATAGGCAAATCAAGGCGAACTAAAGTAGCAACATAAGAACGAATTTCAAACTCAACACACTTGACAAGCTGACACATCCAGAAGGGATGTCGAAGGTCAGCCTGTCAAAAAAGGGGTGGAGTCTCACTTGACCCCACAACGTCACTTCACTCCTCCCCACTCCCCACTCAATTCCTCGCGCTGTTAACTCTCCATCGCGCTCAGTTCTGTGCACTTCAGTTTAATCTTAGGCATACTGGATCCCAAGTGTCTTAGGCCTTAACTAAACTTAAGTGTATGCAGAATCGCACAGCAAAGGCACTTCAACCGGCAGTTTCGGGAGACACGAGCAGCTCTTTATTGACACACAACGAACCAACAAAACAATTCACAACAACTGTGGCTTTCTCCACTTTCTCCTTCCTTCTTCTTAAATGTAAAGGCCGGAAGATAACATTCTCCTCGAACTACGGACAGAAGAGAAGGAGAGCCGTCATTAAGACGTCCTCTGCATTGAACGCAGGTATCGCCCAGACTGGTGCTTCTCTTTTGGGGAAAGCAGCCTTTTATACGAGAGTCAAATGAGACCCAACCAAATCCATTGCATGCAATTCCACACTCCCAAAAGCCTCTCTCTCCCAACTCTCTCCTTCCTTCGCAACTTTACACACTTCCAAGTCCAACTTCGACTATGACTGACTGCCACACTGTTTCTTCAGTCTCCAGTCACCAAAGAAAGTCCTTCTCAGGTCTTTTCACACTTACACAGCGAGAGCAGCACACCCACGACTAACCAACCACTCGCAAAGTCGCAAACTTTGGAATGCAACAGCCTTCCTGAAAATTCTGTCCGTCTTTTACTCATAAATGAGTCCACAAGTCTTCACCCACCAAGAATAAGAAATCACTCACGTTCTTCACTTTTACAGTTGTACTTCTCGTCGCACACTCATAGCAGTCCAAAACTCCAAGCAAACAAATGAAAGCTCAGATGTGTAACTGTAAGTAAAGCCAGCTAATTTCTCCGTGTAAAAGTCGCAAGCACTACCATTACAGTATTATACACACCCACCGCCTACCTACACAAATACATAAGCATATGTTACACGTAACACGAATCTCACTCTCTTTACACTGTGAACTGCCCGTAGTTTGCTGTTTGTAGTTTGTGTTTGTTCGTTGAATGATCAATTCAATAGTCTCTCTCTCTCACACTCACCGCTGTATTACGTGAACCGAACACTGATAACTTTATAACAACTTTTACTGTTCCGTAAAAGTTGTAAAAGAAGTCTGAATAAAACACACACACACACACACACACACACACAAGGAGAGAAAGGATGCTCTCTAATTAGTTCCATCAATGCTTTCCTTATATTTCCTCTACAGACTTCCTTTCTCAAATATTTCCTTGTCGGCCAAGATTTATTAGTTGCACTCGGGATTCTCCTTCAATGGAGAGATTCGCACACAGCCTAGAAACCCTTTCTTTCTCCTATCTCCACATTGTCTTCTAGAATACTAGAATACTAGAATCCCACATTAATGAAGAAATATGACCTGTCTCTCCAACTTCAGGTGAGACCGAGTGAAAGTACGAAAAGACCAAAACTACCGACGAGTCTCACAAACTCCAGAAATAGAAATCATTGTGGGAATTATCTCTCTCCACTCTTTTGTAGCCTTCTTCTCCTGGATGTCTTCCCACTGTCTCCAAATGATGAGACTGATTATCTCCACAAGACTCTTCTCCTTATGACTACACTCCTTACATTATGGAATTACGAAATTACCAAGTAAAAGAGACGAGACCACACCGTGCAAGTCTCAGACTGGCAGGCTTCACTCACGCAATGAAGCCTTTTCGTAGGTTCGTCTCACCTGGTTGAGTTTTAAGCAGCTCTCAGGGAGATGAACTAGCTGAATCTCCTATCCGTGCTCCTATTTTTCTACTTTTCTTTACGCTATTGGACACCAACCACCAGGCAGGCAGCAGTAAGTGAATTGAATGCGAGGGTGGATGCAAAGAAGGAAGGATGTACGCTACACACACCGTGAATGATGCGGGACTTCTGCTGCTACTCCTCGACTGCTTACAAAATTGCACATGCACTGAAACACATCACCTTGTTACATAATACAAAACATCATTTTGATTTGGCTTCTCACACACTCGAGAATAGACGAATCCTTTTGGGTGGAAATTGTACAACAACCAACAACAGTTTCTGACCGGTTCCCTGAGGTTTCGTTTTTGTAGTTTCGTGTAGTTTCATTTTACAACTTAAAGTATTATTGTGTCTAGTCTAACATCATTCAGCTTCTGCCTTTTGTCTCTGCCCTACATTTTACCTTCTACAATTACACTTCTACGAATGAATTAAAGTGTGTACGATTGATGTGAAACATATCTCATTATTAGGCTCGAGAATAATATGTCATCATCATCAATTACATCGGAGTTGTTTCCGGTCCTTGTATCTCCTCTCTCCACCTTGACAGCCCCTCGGCAGGAAGGAACAGAAAGGCAGAGTAGAACTCGCAACTGAAATATCATTTCGATGTGTTCCCTTTCCAATATTCCTATGTCCTATTTCCAGCACAATCAGCAGCAGCATTTGTCTTTTACCTTCCACACTTACTTAATTACATTTTTCACAACAAAAGATACACGCTTTAGTTTCGTTCTACCGGAACTTCTAATTTTAGAGCAATTGCTTCCTTGCCCTTCTACAGGCTACCCAAGCTTTTTTTACTAATTAAGGAATTTTAAAAATAGGCATTATTTTTTTAACCTTCTAATTATTATCAATCATGATCAGAACTGGGACGGGAATCTAATAAAGTTCAAATTTACAAATGAATCGATAATTACGATTCTGGTTTGGGCATCTCTCACAAAATTAATAATTCTTTTCCACTCTTCACAGATTCCTTACCTTTGAGTCTGCTTTAATCTCCACACTTTTCCACCTTCTCATTTCCACATGCAAACGACACGACAGAAGTTTCGTGGAAAGCACATCTTTATCATTCAAAGGAAAGTTTCTTTCTCGTGACTCCCCACACTCCATAATGCGCTCAGATGAAGTTATGCTTAGTAATAAACGAGACATTCCAGTTCCACGTCACGAAAGATCTGCAGCGTACCAAGTGTGCTGTAAATCTAAACACAAAGTTCTTCTGGGTTAAGTAGACCAACTTTTTACACCGGATTCTCTATGTATTTCTATTTGTACATGCAACAAAACAGCTTCCATACTTCCAACTTCCATCAGACGTGACTCCCTTCTATAAGAAACTTCGGATGAGAGATGAGACTTGAATTAAATCTTAATGTGATTGTTCGTAATTACAGTAAAAGTTGATGACTACGATTCCTCGCCTTCCCATTCTCCAGCAGTTTATCACTGAGCAATGAATGAATGAACACAGTTCTGGGAAATGAACATTTTTCGTAAAAGATTTATTCTCTTGGTGTCACACCATTCGCTGTTCGCCCTCTATTTCCACTTCCTCCAGAAGTAAAAGTCTGAATCCCATCTAATGCTAATGGGAAAAACATTACATTTCATATATTTACATTGTTCCCCATCATTTTATTCTAGATCGCTTGCAGCAGTAGTCCTACAGTTGCAGGTTCATCTACCAATCTACTTTGATTAACCACCCGCCTTCTAATGAAATTATGTAATTCATTATGCGACTGAATTTAACCTTTGACCTGTAAGAACCTTAAACAACAATGAATATCCCAAAATCCCAATCCACAAACCAATGTACCGAAATACCGGCATAACTGTGAATACCCGGGAGTAAGCACTTTGACTAAAACTGCTTTCTCTCGTGTAGATTCCCTGCAGATGCACACAACTACATAACTCATGGATTCTTCATAACTTCATACCTTCCAGGATGCATTAGTTGATTGCACTGCGTAGGGAAGCAGAATTCGCAAGGAATTACGCTTATTGGGTCAGAAGGAGGAGGGATACAGTCTCATAAAATTTTACTGGTCAAGATTAAATGTCCTGAGTCAGAAGAACACAGTTCGAAGTCCCAAAGGAAAGACTCTGCAAAATATCGCTGCATTTGTTTGACTTGTTGTTTCACTTTCAACTTTGCCAATGCTATTTCTACTATATTGCAATACTTTCAGTGAAAGTTGGCTACACGTATGAAAGCCAAGGTAGGAAGCAAGTCTGCTAACTGCTAAACTGCTATCATCTCAACATCTTCACAAGAAACCTAAAAAGAACTATCTCAATAATCCCACACTCCCAATTCGTGCACACGAACCAACTGACACTGACAATGTCTATCATCGTTAGATCCGAACTTTCGATATGATATCTCTCTTTTCCCATCCTATTACACTCACAATAACAACGACCCACCGCCACCCGAGGATACCATCAACATACTATCAACATCAGCACAGCTATAACTTGATAAGTAGCTTGTTACAACTACGTTAAGACTTCTTTCCCAGGTTTCCTATTTCTACAGACCTCTCTTACTGCTTCCCATCGCATTTCACATCTCAACCTGAGAAAGTATATCAGCCAGCAGAGCAATAAGCATTCGTAACATTCGTCTCACGTTACCTCCATCTCCTCGTGTGTTACTCGTCTATATATAGTCGCAACTCTTAAACCCAATCTCACCAATTACCTTTTATCACAATGAGAATTGGAAGAATGGGAAGGAACAAGAAAAGCCCTTCTGAGATTGGTTCACGTTCGATTTCAATGGCACTCATACACTTTTACCGACCTTTCTCCTTACTCCAGATTTCCGCTATACTTCTATACAGATTCATACACTGAAAAGTAACAACCAATGTCAGCAACTTTACTTTCAGCATACCTACACAAGATTTAAAATTACATAATGACACTGACCATTAATAACGAGATCATTTCGAACTTTAAACTCACACTGACTGTCTATCTGTCCAGTCAGCGTGGGAAGTGTCAAAAGTGAAAGTTGGTGAAAATTCCAAATGAACTTTCCACCCAAAAGATGACAGAGACAAAGTAAAGTGAGCCACTAGCCTTTAAGAATTGATGCAGAAATGTGCTGATGACTCAAATGTAGAATGAGCTTGAATTATGACGAGTCCAACGGAAGGGAAAGATTTCACAGATCTATCAAACCAGTGGGAATACCGGGTAGGATAAAAACTCATAATAAATACCTGCAGGCAACCGGGATTTGAAAACGTAGATTGAGCAATGTGGTCGGTGTTTAGTCTGAAGTCGAAATTAAACTACAATCGACAACGGTGAATGGGTGGGCGAAACATTTCTCTCAACTTGGGATGTTTTAATAACGAACTGATGAAGATTTATGGGTTCTGCACACCCAGAGATCTAAATAAAAATCCTGAAAAGACATTATTCTCTGGTTAATGATGAAGGAGCAAGTCATAAAATTGAAATGCTAATGTTCTCGGGCCACGCACATCAATGTATCCTCTTCATCTCCCACATTATCATCAATCAGACCCAGCCAGGTAGTTATTGATGAGCAACGGTACCATTTACCTAAATCAATGCGAGTGCTTTACTCACAACTCAAATTCAATATAACAAGATGAACCCGTGTTTTCACTTCAATTGTACTTTATTGTACCTTTAATCAAATCTCATGACACACACCGAGCAGCAATACAAATTATATAGGAGAAGTACAAAATAAGAAATGGTAAAAGGCTGTGCCATACGGAGCCATAGGTTTATTACTACTTGGTCTGTTCATTCATATAAGTATAAGGTCTTAGAGGAATATAATATACTCACAAATTACCAGGTGGTGGAAGGGGAACGATGTCAGAAAAAGCTACAATAATCATTTCATTGATTACAAAGTACCAGTAGAAACAGCTTGAAACAACCATCAAGGGGTAATTTGTTATGTCAATTAAGTCTTTCGCTTGTCCTTTTTCAGCTGTATAGTTTAGTGTTAACATGTACGGGTGGGAATACACACTAAAACACTCGGTTAAGATTGGCTGCAGTAGCAAACAACCACTAATTTTAAGTCATTAATCGTACAAAAGACATTTACTTCCGGAGAACATGGTGAAGACATAAATTAATTCATCTGAACTTCGATTTGCATCACTTTAGTGTACACATCCCCGGTCATGAAATATGGAATCATTCCACAGTAAGTTACGAGAGAATGGGCCTTGGCTTTCAGGTCATTTAGATACTGCAATAATACAAGAAAGTCATTCATCACATTCATGAGTCAGTCTCAGTGGTCTATATTGGAACACAAAAGCTAATCAAAATCAAGGCTGTCTGACTTACAACATCAACTTTAGACGAATCCATTCCCAGCGTACCCCTCCTGCCAGATTTTACACTCTTATATTTTGTAAATATTGTCTCCATTGCAGCGACGATAACATTAGGAATGTTTGTTCGAATTTCATCTGAAAAAGTGTGGAAGTCCGTTTTACATTTTTCCACTTCCGATTTGTCCAAAGGAATAACTTTCAGTCTTGAGATTATCTGAAAATGGAAAACCAGCCATTGTACTGTTATCTAGTTGTTCAGAACTAACCTTATAGAGAATGTTTCTAATCCTACTTACAGAAAGCGCAATATCCGTTTGCCTTGAATGCACGGTGTCGAAAAAAGTCATAAAGTCAACCAGGACGTAGAAAGTGCTAGGAAGAGACATATCTTTACATCGTGGAGCATGACCTTGAAATCTTTCTGCATATGCGATTGCTAATCGCTGAATTCTTTGACGAGGTGAATCAGGTATTGGAGGCTTGCTCATATTCTGAATTTAAAAAATTAAACTTGCGTAAAGACACATTAACTTGTTTTTCAGAATCAACTCTTTTCATTATGTACCTGAGCCAACACCCGACATAAAATCCTCAAGACTTGCTCATGATTCGAGGCAAGGTCGTACAACAATATAGCATCTTCCAGCAAACCGCTAACTTCTGCTTCTGACGCGCATCGTAGAATCTAAGAACGAAGATAGACATCAATTGGGACAAATCTTTTTAATGCATGAAATTATGCTTATCAACTTACGATGGGTTGAACATCTATCCCCATTTGCTCCAACAAGCCAGGAGTCTTGCATCCATCAGGATTCAAAACTCCTAGTAAATCGAAATCTCTCGAATCCATGACTAAATCGCTCACACAGATAGAAAACAGGTCGTTTCCTTCTTTATCTCTGATGTTTCTGTAAAACAAAAGCATAATTTTTTAGGAGAAATAATCAAAAACTCAATAATATGGTTTAAAGCCATGTTGATCGAAAGTAAACTTACCTCAATAAATACAAATAATTAAGAGCATCTCTGGCGTTTGAGCCTTGAAGAGATCTTGCAAAAGTTATCATCAGTCTGCAAAAATTTAAAGTTCGCAAACCGGGAGGATCGGTGTCTTTTCGGGATACTATAATTCCAAACAGCAGTTACAGCAACGATATATGACGAAGTACTATTCGCATAATATGTATGTTATCTTACACATTTGCTCCTTCGGATCCGATACTAACAGCAAAGAATTCTCATTTAGAGCAATGGCCACGTGTAAGGCATGAGTAAGCATTCCATTGACTCGTGACATAAATTCGATGGCAGCTTCGAATTGACCAGTCAATATCAAAGCTTGAGTGTAAACATATGGTTGTTTGAACGCATCAAAATAAACTTCTCCTGTACAGTTGAAAGGCACATTTAGTTAACAAATAAACAAGAAATATCAAAAGAACTCCTAAAATGGAAACTTAATTACCGTAAGTTTCATAGACTTTCTGTTGCAATCCAGAGTAAGTAATGAAATCGGCCGTGTATGTTTGGTCTTTGTTATGCCGTACCACAGCCAATTTCAACCACAAATAATCGTCGAGGCGTGACGCAACTTCTACGTGATCATCTTCAACATCGCACCCGCCAAGAATACAGTACACAGCCCTGGAACACCACACAAAATTCAGCCAACAAATTCATCGGAACTATTTAAATTCAATTTCTCTATCCTATCGAATGTCCTTACTTCTTATATCGGTCTCTAGCACTATTTTGCAGAGTGCGTCGGTACTCTAATCGAAGTTTATTTTCCATGTCTGCTGGGAGTTTCGTTGCTCCAGACTTTTCATACTCTTCAAGAATTCTGGCAAACTCGTTATTACAAATTGAATCACGCATATATGTAACAGCTTCAGAGAGTCTTCCACTTCTAAGAAGCAGGAAAAGAGTAAGCCATACTGGCCCAACATCTCCTGCCCCTACTTCCAGTCCACTAACACCACTCAATCCACTGATGGTTATGAAATTTCTAATTAAATTCATAGCTCCGGGAACACCACCTAATTCCAATTAAATAAGGGTTAAGCACGAGTCATCAAAATAAACAAACAAATAAACAAATAAATACACATTCGCGTAAAAAGTATGAAATGAAAGAATCCAAAACGCACCTAATTCGGTACCACCTGGGTGATTCCAAACACAGTCTTGCAGTCTTGTGAAGAATGTCTGTTCAAGGTACGTTTTTGCTCTGGCAATCATCATGCTCACGAGCTGTTCTGAAGACCTTCGCTCAGGGATTCTATCTGGAGAATCCACAGGTAGGTTGGAAACCATTGCCACCAGAGTTGCCCACAGTTCTTGTTCATTCTGTAATTTTGAAGACAGAATATTTTATAACACTTTCACTAGAACAAAAATATAAAAAAACACTTCATTGTATTTGCTTACTCTATCATTAGAATTTTTGGCAGCTATGTGGAGCCTCTCAAGCAGATTTGGTTTAGGAAGGTTGTTGATAATAGCATTGTTATACTGATTGATTTCGTGAGCGTACGTTATTTCAGACTGACTCAGCACAGACAACGGATCCGGTTTATACTCGAACATCACTTGCTGCAAACAGACAATTTAGCAATTACAACCGACGCCCGAACAAGATCTTATTAAAGCTATTTACTCACTTCAAACTGCAGAGACTTCAAGGATCCGCTTAGTGAAGACAAGATTTCTTGTTTTTCAGCTTCCCATTCTGAATCCATTGTCTTCCAATTTTTTTCTTTCAACTCTTCGAACATCTGAAAGACGTAAAATCAAGTTTACCTTTCGTCGAAATACAAAAATAACATGAAAATTAATGTAAAACTAACATCTTGCGCCGATTTTTCGACGATGCTGCACATAGCATTCATCCTCTCATTTTTTAGGAACTCATCCAGATCTACATCAACAGGAGGTTCGTACGTTTCGATACTTGACTGGAAAGCGGAGATAGGATCCAACTTCTCAGTCAGTTTGGTGACATCCACACCTTTTGTTCCCAGAAAGACGGCACTGTAATAAAAAACAACTTCCGTTGGTCATCCGTCTTCGTTTTCTCATCAGATAACTCGTAATAAATTCAACTCAATTACGCTTTCGTCTCAGAGTCCAATCGAGGTCCATCTCTCGCAGCTCTCTCCAGCAATAATTGACCGGCTTCCAAAACTTGACGTAGATTCCTCTGAACTCTCGGAAGCTCACTGGACGTGTCGATCTCTGCGGTGAGCAACTCCGCCTTGTGAAGAATGTCGTTGAAATCAACTTCACCGTCCATTCTCGCACTCTCCAAATCGGGATCACAATGGAAGTAATTTATCTCAGGGATCCCAAGTCTGCCACAGAAATCTTGGTAACAACAACATAAACACGTTATTTCATTAATCCTGAATTTCGCTGCAGACATCCACCGAAAAGGTTATACGGATAATCCTACAACTTACCACTTCCACCGCCCTTTGAACCTTTTCAAGAAAACTTCGACACACACTCACGTCACACAGTTTTCGAAATTCCGAACTTTTCAAAACCAAACCAGTTCACTCAGCAGCGTGTACGTTGATTTTGTTTTTAGTCGGTCGTTCTTGGCGGGGGACAACTCACATTTAAATTTCCCGGGTTTACCGGCAGTTCGGAGTGTCACGCTGCCCCTTTCGCCAATGGGCTGTCGCCAGACCTTCCACTCATGCAGGAATTCCAGCACGGCTGCCATCTACGCTTCCTCATCCTCCACGTCCTCACCGAATTCCTCAGCAGTGTCGTCCGTCATTTTCACCTCCCTCCGCCATTCAACTCTTACCCGCTTCATCCCCACAGCTGACCTTTGTCCCCCCGAAAACCTCATCATCCCAAAATTATCAAGCTTATCATTAACCCCAGTACGACCCGAGGATCATCACACCAGATTTATGTGAATGATGAAGATTGACGGAGGATTCACCTGCTGCTGTTAACTTTTCTAAGGGCACTTTGGACATTGCTGACACAAAAAGGTACAGAGATCTTCCAGGTCATAGGTCATGATTGATAACCCTCCAGTCTAAACTTCTTATCAATTACGCAGGTTCTGGAATGGTGGATGAATGCTCCCGTGGGTTGTAGCGAGTGGAGTACGTACAGTCTACTTGCATACACACGTCTTCATCGTCTCAGTCATCAGTTTGAGTGAAGACGTTGCACTGGTTTGACCTTTCAGGTACGTCCTCTTTAGACATATTGCACTTTTGCCTCCCTATTCCAGGACCTGTTTAAGGGCCCTCCTACTCCGGCTTCCCTCCAGGGGCCTTCTAATCCCCCGAAACTTTAATTCGGCATTTCCAACTCCCAGACTGCAAAGTGTGTGTGTACGTGTAGTATGGTTGTCCATGCCGATTCATTGAATCGCAAAACCACACTTCGCATCTTTGACCGTATGGTGTACTTAATCGGCACTTAATCCGAGTTATTTTACACCCATACCCTAATTATTAAGTTCATTAAGTCTCCCCTTCCTTTATTAGTAAGATTTAATTTCGAATTTGAGAATATAGGTCTCTCGGGATCATTTTATTGAAATACGGATGAACAATAGTGAATTATTGGCAATTCACACTATTCCCCGAATTTAGTACAATCGTACAATGCGATCAAGTCCTCATTAATCATAGGCATTTATTGTTTACAGTTACAGGTCGTAACCTCGCGATTTATAAACCTAAACTGGAGCTACACAAGTAGCATTACCCGGACGGATTTTGACGGGAATACAGTAACTGTAAGTGACATTCCATTTCTTTAAGATCTTGTCAGTTGTATTATATATTGATTTATTGTTAAGTGCAGTTAGAACACATTAACGTGTAACTTAAGGACCACGCTGCGTCTGCGAGCATATGGACAGTTACATTTAATCGAGAAACAGCCAAATGGTTTCAGTTTAGTGTTTAGTTCATATCCAATACGTGACAAATTGAAGCGTAGCGAATATCAATAAAATTAACCTACTGAATCAAATGCAACTGCGTTCTGATAAATTACTATCGAATATCGGCGACAGCCGGAGGCCGGCATACTACCAACGTGGTTAGCTGTAAATTAAATGGCTTATGAAATGTCAATGGCGATCTGGTGATAATGATAATTCCATTCATTTGGTTGAGAGTCAGCATTAATTATTGTAGATCGAAAGAGAGGTTGAGGGGTTAAAGTGTCTGACACGCACGTAATTCGTCTTAGTAATTCATTCTTTTCCTATTCCTGGCTCCTGTTGAATCGTAGAATGTTGAAGGCTGTGAAGGACGTTCTTACGTGGCATTTCACGAGGAAGTAACAACAAGTATAAAATCCTTTTTTAAAAACGCGAACTTTCTAATCGCGACGGTATGAAATATCCCATTTCCCAATTGAAGATGAGAGTCAGCAATACAGAACATGTTGAATTAATTTATCCCTCAGACTGAGATAGTGAGAATGAAGAGTGCACTTGAGTGACCAATTCAGGCGTTGCTCGAATAACGGAGTACCATATTCTTCTTTCATTCAATTCATTCGCTTGCTTGCATAGTCTATCTACATTAAATAGGACCTTCGATTTATACGGATTCGAATAAAATCATGATAAAGCAGTAAGGATGATTAGAAGAATTTTCTGAAAGGATGCCTGATCATCATTTTCTTCAGGATTCAAGCGTTAGTGTATTGTGCAACGTCTTCAGTTATCTCCCCAACACTTCTGTAAATATGTATGTACTTACGATTAGTGCATATGGGGAGGAATAAGATTATACGAATGTTCATACAGTGTCAGAAAGTAAAAGATATTTCATGTTCGTTTTATCTCAAAATATTCTCTGAGCATAGTCTTCTATGTGGATACTCGCCATGAAGGGATGCAAAAGAATGAATCCTTCAGAAAGATTATTTAAATGTAGGAAATTGAGAATTTCAGCTCTTCCGTTGCGTTTTATTTTGGAAATTTTAACTTTGTTAGATCCATGCTGTTAAGATTCTGTTATATTTTGTCGGTTGGCAGTCGTGTACGCTAATGTGTGATCAGTACTGCTCAGTGAAAACTGAAAAGTCAACTTTCTGTCACTTTGGACAGAGGAGAATTTGAGATAAAAGTGGCTGGCAGGCTAGACAGGCTTGAAAGGGTTAGCAATGTGATGGTCTACTTTCTGACTTGAAGCGAGAAGTCCAGTTCCGTTATCTCCTCACTTGCTGCATATTTGCCTCAGGAACTGAAGAATGTATTCTTGGCAATGAGGAAACTCTTCTCTTGATCATTCAGTCCATTTATACTTACATTTTTCCTTGCTGACCAACGGATTTTGCCATTACTTTTATTTCATCAAGTTCTGAGCCTCAACGCTAGAATTCTAGAATGCTCGTACTTCGAACCAACAAACGATACCAGATTAATTCCTTAGATAATTATTTATTTATTTATTTATTTCTAGCGTATTGTACTATTGTACATTTTTATTATCAAGCCACAGATGCTTTTACACATTTCTGCATTCGCTCACCAACCAGCCACCACCACAATGTTAAGCAATGGGTTTTCACGTGGGAATACAAAGTCAAAACTCACAAGATTTTGCAATTTATCATTCCGTGCGATGCTTAATTCTTAATGATGCTAAGTATTTAACTGAAGAAATGCTAAAATAACCTTGAATTTGCAAAGTTCACTGTTTTGTCTGATATAAGTTAAGTTTATGATTGAAGTTTCAAGTACAGTGAATTCCTCGCATTTCTAGTTCCTCAACATTTACCCTCTAATTCCCTTGTATCGTGACGTGAAATTATGGAACACTATATTTAAAATACCTAATAAGTAAACTAGCAATACCTTCCTATTCCGTTAGTTGAGTCGAAATCATATTTATGTTAATATTGGATTGTTCCTCTATTGTTCTATTAGATCATTTCGCACCTACAGATTAAATATCTATCTAGTGGTAGTCTACATTCCTATGTGTGCCATTTGTGGTTTGAGACTAGACTGCGACTTTTTTCAGAATCAAGTTATTTTTGGAACTATCTCGAGAAAAACTCGTCAGGTTACTGTGATTTCAAGTACTACACAAAATGGTGTAGTGGGGAGCGGAAAATGTTATTGCAGACACTTGCATTGATACCAACTCAACAACAGAATTGTACACTGGAAGATTGATGCATTATTTCGCTGTTTAAATAAATGTTAGATTGTTGAAAGCACTTGATACGCGATAAGTCAGCACTCCAAATTATGACAATGTGGTATTCTTGTTAGAGCACACATACAACGTGTTGTGTGAGCTGATTTTTCGCAACATCGCTTCTTATTTGCTTTGTAAGCACCTGACATTTCGAGTATTCGAGTACGGAATGTGAAAGATAAAATTGATAATTCATATTCAACAACTCAATAACTAGGTTAATCCGCAATTGTGTTCACGAATTCCTACTTCACCAGTCTAGGTTCGATTGTAATGGCAGTTGAGCAAAGTTGGTTACAACAAACATCGCATTGTTTTATTCATTCGAATTAAAAGTCATTATACTATAGCTTTAATATTCAGTGTTCTCATTTATTCATGCTTTAAATTAAACATTTTCCAAATCTGACCCAATCAGGAGCACCTTTACGAAACGAATAATTTCAGCTAGTTCAGAGTTTCAAGGGAAAGTACTTCAACTCGTAAATGTTTTGGAAATTTGGAACTCATTGAGGGATAATACAAGTACGACCACATTAAATGAACCGCATGTACAAGCAAAACAAATATCGTTTTGTTTATCGGTCGACATAGTTTGAATAGAATAATAGTAACCGAATTTCTTTGAATCGTGTAACTCTCTAATTGAAACAACTTGTAGAGTCCATATGCATATAGGCTGTCTGTGTTATTAATAATAATAGTTTAGCAGCGTCAGTTGGAAAAGTATTTATGATGTTTATAAAATAGTATTATGTTACACCACTTTTAATTTTGCAGCATATTCAACGAAACTCATGCAAGTTAGGATGCTATTGGTTTTTTCGTGTGTATGAAACAGAAAAACCGAGTTCCTGCGTAGAAGTTCATTCATTTTTCATCTCCATCATGAGAATCAGACCAGAGAGTTGTGTTATGGTGCAAAAAATGAGTTAACTGCTTCAGCCGTCCAATGTCCTTTTTGCATTCTTATTCTAACTCTTTGGATTCAATGTCCGCTGTAGGAATAATAGTCAGGATAGGATGTAGACTAGATGCAGGATGAGCCTACCCGTTGAGGAGGATAGATGAGGATGACGATAATGAAGGGTTGAATAACTGGTAAAAGAGACGTGAGGAAAGGGTGGAATATTAAACCTCTTGTTCAGCAACTTAAGGGAAGAGATGAGCTGCATTATAAAGTTACGGTGGTACTACTGGTACTAACTAATATAAGTAATACTGTCTGGCTTCGCTTGCAGATACGAAGAAGCGTAATAGTATACGAAAAATGTATACTGCCAGCCAAATTAGTATGAGCTTCTCTGACTCGACTTCATCTCATCGTTCATCGTTGTCTCTGGTTCATTTCATTCAAGACTCTGTAGGTTTTTAAACCACCATGACTTCGTGGGTATTACAGCCTTGCACTTGACACATCAAGAAGTGTGTTAACAGTTACGGAATTCCCGAATTCCCTATTGACAAATGCAACTAGAGTATATGAAAGAACCTCTTCCCTGAACTTTTGTAGGTGGCATCTATTTTTGAAATATTCACAAATGAGAAGATTCACTTATTCACTTAATAAGGATGTCTGCACTGCTAGCAGGTGGTAGCTTAAAGCAAGATTCTGAACTGAGCTTTATAATATAAAGTATAAAGTATCAATCATAATAGTTATTGGGGATTGGAAATCATTTATGTTTGTAGTAGACACTACATTGAAGATTGGGGAGTAAAAGGTTTCGAGTTTGCCTTGAGTACGAGTCAACAACAACTGATCTAATAATAAAATTTAATAACGCTCATGAGTTATGATTTCAGTAAGTTTGTAAATACATGAACTTCGTTCTACTTTTGTTTGTCGATGTTGAATCATGAGATATTTAAGAATCCATCCGATCATCATAAAATCCCTGTGTACAAGCCATGTAACATCCAAGTAAGCTTCAGCGGTATACTAGAAATGGAGTGTTGCATGGCTTCACCCATCTTCATGGTCTAGTCTTATTAAATCGTATTATAAGATTGTCACAAGTTTTTTCTGTGTGACCAAGGTTGAAGGTTTGTATCGTCTGGTACTGGATTCACTGATAATCTTTCGAAATTGTATTTTGTACTTCACACACTTCACTGTAATTTTACTACTGCTCAATACAGCTTCATATAAAGAGTTTTATTACCACTAGTATACCCTCCCATTAGTATCCACACCTGCCCTAACTCATGGCCTACCTTTTTTGATTTTACAGAGTTACTGTAACGACTCGGCTCGTGTGCAATGGACCCAGGACCCTCGTCATCCCAGGTATTGACGGACTTCCGTGAGCCCATATCACATGACCAACAAGACATGCAGTAAGTGTTCCTTATTCCTTTACATATACACGTTATCAACTGTAAAGTGTAATATTCATGGCGTGCACTTGTCTGCATCTTTCTTCAACAACTTATGAAGGTGGAAAGGTTAAATATTACTCCTTTAATGTTGTGTCTGTCGTGTCTGTAAGAAAACTCTATTTATTTTCACCCATACTAGAGAGAAAGAATGAAATACTTTATGCATGACAAAAAGGATCTTTAAGTGGAGTCGGAGCCTCTTAACGGTTTAAGGCGTATTCTAGACTCTCGTATTCTTCACAGTGCACCTGGAATTGTATTCAATATGCATAAGTATGGTTTATGCCGTTTTAGTTGTTGGGTGGATTCTGTCGCAGACAGCACAGTCAAGTTGATTTTAAGTTTTCGATTGGTTGTAGTCGATTCTGAATTTAACAACTTGTGCTAAACATTTGAGAAATAACCAATTGCTGTCGGAAGCATTGTTCCTAGACGCTAGACATTTCGATCGTCGATAGTGTTGAGTTGTTGCGCACCTGTAGTGTCTTGTAATTGTAAAATAAATCATTGATTTTCATCGTTACACGCTATACTGCGAGGATTGCCTGAGATCGAATCTCCTGGAGTACTAGATCTAAATTATTTAGCTTACATTTTGATATTGTAAGACAGATGCACACACTTCAGGCATAATGGTTCAATTACAGTAAGATTTTCATTCGTTATTCAATTTCGTGTATGTGTTACCAATTTCTAGTCTAGTAGCTGTGATATAGGGTAGCTGAATTTTAGGTTATTATTAGGTTTTTAATTTGATTTTAAAAAAATGAAAATTATATGTGACTTAAGTCTGCTGGCACACAAATTCTCTTCTTATTGAATTGATTAGTGAATTGCGTTCTTTCTTCGGAATATCCCGAATCGTGAATCCCGGAGTAACCTGATTTTCAATTTGTAGGTACGACGAAGCATTTCCAGCCCTCCCCCCCAACCCCTCCGGCCCCAACTCGGGTCCTACATCTGGCCTGAGCTCTCCAGGTGCCAGTAACAAATGGACTCAAAAAATGCGTATTGGTTCCAATACGGTGACAAGTGTCTTCCACATTCCATTTGAGGAGAGAAGTGATCGTGGTCATGAGGGGGGACGATTTGGGGAAATGGATTCCCTGAAAGCTTGTGCTGAAATCACAAAGCAGACAGGTGCCCATATCGAGCTGTCCAATTCTGCAAGAGACCAATCTCTGACTTTCCTCGTCACTGGAAAACAGGTACATCGAATTTTAATTTTAGGAATTAAAAGAACTTCATTCGTCCGCGTTTGTAACTGTTCTGTAACATATTTGTCCTTTAATTTCACACAACAGAGTGCCGTCACTGATGCCAAAAGGGAAATCTTGCAACGCTTCCAAACTCAAGCTTCTAAGCAAATTTCTATTCCAAAAGAACATCATCGTTTCATCCTTGGAAAGCAGGGAGCTAAACTTTTAGAGTTGGAAAAGGTAACCGCAACTAAGATCTCTATTCCCCGTCCAAACGAAGACTCGAGCACAGTTACCATCATTGGACCCAAGGAGGGCATTGAAAAAGCTGAACATGAAATTCGTTCTATTTCGGATGAACAGGTAAGATTTATCAACGGCTCACCTAGTCACATTTGCTGTGCAGTGCTTTTTCTAAATAAGTTGAAGCTTTCCTGAGAATACATTCTGAGAGATGACCTAGCGTCTACTAAATTCTCAAAGGCGTATGAAACTCAGGAGACATTAAATTGGGTCTCGCAAGCTGTTTTGCTGTTTATCAAGCTGAATAGTGCCATGTCTCTCGTACAAATCATGTTTTCTGCTATATTTTTTTTAATCGTCAAATGTTTTCCTGTTTTAGTCCAAGCAAGCCTCGGAACGCATAGCCATCCCTAAGAAGTACCACCCTTTCATCTGTGGTCCTAATCATGAGAAAGTTAACAACCTCGTGGCTGAAACTGGAGTCCGAATCAACATTCCTCCAGTTTCTGTTATGCAGGATGAAATTTCTATTGTTGGGGAAAAGGAAGGCGTTGCGAAAGCTGTTATGACCATCAAGAATGATTTCGAAGCTGTGGTATGTCCTGTTGAACTTTTTACACACTATGATTCATATTTCATTGTCACCAAGTATTTATTTTACTTTCTGTATTTTAGAAAAAATACGTCACTGTCTCTGTCGAAGTTGGTAAGACTCAACACAAATACATCATTGGGAAAGGAAGAATTACCATCAATGAGATTCTGCGGGAGACTGGAGTTTCTGTTGAAATGCCTCCCAGTGATTCACCCAGTGAGACTATCACCCTTCGTGGACCTGCCGAGGCTCTCGGCACTGGTATGTAGCGCTTCGATTTTAGTTTTTCAAGAAACTTGAAATTATTTGGTTGTAACAACTTCTAACAATTGTTTGCAGCCTTAACTTTGGTCTACGAAAAAGCCAATAGCATTGTTACTCGAAATGTGGAAGCTCCAGCGTGGATTCACAAGCATGTGATTGGAAAACAGGGTTCCAATATCAAGAAAATCACCCAAAATTATCCAAGGGCTCACGTAGAAATTCTTGACAGCCAGAATCAAATTATCATTGAAGGACCTCCTGAAGATGTTGAACCAGTCACTCAACAACTCCAAGAATGCGTCAAAGGACTGCTGGACTCAATCTCTTTCAAGGATATTTCAGTTGATCCCAAATACTACAAGCACATTATTGGGAAAGCTGGAGCCAACAGTAAGTATTTATTTACAATGTTTCTGTATTATTATTATTATTATAATTATTACTATCTACAATTATTTTCGGACGTATCACAATTTTTGGCATTGTTTTCTTACAGTCAATCGCTTGAAAGATGAGACTGGAGTCATAATATCCGTACAAGATGCACAATCCAACTCAAACACGGCTATCATTCACTTGGAAGGGCCTCGAGCAGGTGTTGACCAGGCTGCAAAACATATTCTTGACCAGGTTGGCAAGCTTGAACAAGAAAAGGAAAAAGACCTTATCATTGAACACCGCTTTCACGGAAACTTAATTGGTGCGAAGGGTGAAAAAATTAAGGAAATCCGCGAAATGTTTAATCAGGTAGGTTTAATATTTTAATATTTTGATGTATGTGCAGTGTGCACCATCGCCAATCATTATCACTCCTAACTGTCCTAAGCTGCTGAGCAAAAGTAAAACATAAAATTTTTACAGGTGCAAATAACGTTTCCGGCTCCAGAACAGAAGCGTGACGTAGTGACAGTTCGCGGGCCCAAAGAAGATGTTGATAAATGTTGTAGTTACCTGACTAAACTCTATAAGGAAATGGTGGAGAACTCGTACCAACTTAAAGTCCCCATTTTCCCTCAGTGCTACCGGTTGGTGGTTGGAAAGGGTGGTGCTAACATTCGTAAGATTCGCGAAGAAACGAATACCCGATTCGACTTGCCTCCTTTAATTGAAGGTAAAGCAAAGACAGATGCTGAAATTATTCACATCACTGGGAAGAAAGAGAATTGTGAGGCTGCTCGGGATCGACTGCTCAACCTTCAGAATTCAGTTGTAATGCTCTTAAATATCATTAAAACTATTGTGCAATACAATGGCTATATATTTCATTAATTACTTTATTCGTTTGATTTGTTCCATTTGTAGGGAGATGTGGTGGAAATAGATGTGATTATTCCTAGTAAATTCCACAACTCTCTCATTGGATCTGGTGGAAAATTTATTCAGTCCATTGCTGAAGACTGCGGTGGAGTGCATATCAAGTTCCCAGATGCTAAAGCCAAGTCTGATCGTGTGACCCTCATTGGTCCCAAAGACATGGTTGAGAAAGCAAAAAATATTTTGGTGGACCTCAGTCGTGACAAAGAAGTGAGTGGGTACACGGAAGTAATTCAAGCTAAACCTCAGCATCACAAATTCTTGATTGGAAAGAATGGAGCAAATATCAAGAAAGTAAGCGTTAGCAATAGTTTCGGTCTCCCGTCCTAATATTCTAAGAAAAGGCTCGGTTGTACTAATGATAATGAAAACTGTAGATCCGAGAAGCAACCAACGCCCGTATTATATTTCCTAATGAAAGGGATGAGAGTCCAGAAGCTATCACGATCATTGGCAAGAAAGAAAATGTGTTGAGTGCCAAGCAGCAGCTACTTGATGTAAATATTCTTTTCTCTATCCATGTGTCAATCGAAGTGGCCTGTAAATCTACGGACTAATAGCATTAAATGTTGTTGATATTTGTTGTTGCAGATGCTCAAAGATTTAGATAAGGTTGTGGAATCTGATATTGAAGTAGACCCACAATACCATCGACACTTTGTTCTCCGTCGTGGAGAGATCCTGCGACAAATATCTGATGACTTAGGTGGTGTCGCTATCTCTTTCCCTAAGGCAGGAACCAATTCCACTAGAGTTACTCTGAAAGGTAATAATTCGACTTTTTCGCTCGACTTGAACTTTAGTCCGTGTGAGTGTATATCCTGGGTTATACCCTTATACCATCTGCGAGGAGTAATTTCTTTCCTCGAAGCAGTTCCGACCCCAGAAATATAAGATTGAACCTAACCGAGCTTTACATGCCACATGTGCTTGGAAAGTGCCAAATGGCTCAAACACTTTAAATGCGTTTAGGCCAGTTACTGCTGCTTTAGCGAAGCTTTGTTAAAACCAAATTTTTGTAAATCGTAGGACCTCCTGAATGTGTTGAGGCAGCCAAAAAGCGAATTGCTGCGATAGTAGATGATCTGAGCAAGCGAGTGGCTATAGATGTCATTATTGAGCAGAAGCATCATCGAACTATCATGGGCTCTGGAGGAAGCAAAGTTAAGCAGATTCAGTCGGATCATAATGTGGACATCAAATTCCCTGAGAAGGCTGAAAATCCCGATGTATGTATTAGTTGACGAAGCCGTCAAGTCTACTTGGTATATTATCTGACTTTTCCGTCGAATATTGTAGGCTGTCCCTGAGGAGAACGGCGACGGGACTAGAGCTTCCGACATAATTCGTGTATCTGGTCGGCCTGAAAATTGTGAGGGGGCTAAACAAGCTCTCCTTGATCAAGTGCCTGTCACCCTCGAGGTCGACATTCCTCTGAAAATGCATCGTCATATCATTGGCCAAAGTGGAAAAGATGTTCGAACTTTGATGAAAACCTATGACGTGCACATCACTGTCCCAGCCCTTGACCTTCAGTCTGATACTATTATGGTACTGTACCAATCAATAATTATGAACAGAATGCAATTATGGTTTAAAAAATATCTGGCTGATTGTTATCGTATTATTTGAATAACAGGTTTTAGGGTCACCTAAGAATGTGGCTGCTGCCAAAGAGGCCTTGCTCAACTTAAAAGAAGACTTAGATGCGAAGGAGAGGGACAGGGAAGCTCGATCATTCGAAGTGAAGGTCCAAGTCGACCCTGAGTTCCATCCTAAGATCATCGGGAAACAAGGAGCTGTTATTGGTAAAATTCGTGACCAATTTAAAGTCAACATCCAACTTCCCCGGAAAAACGAGCCAGATCAGGACATAATCACCATCACTGGATATGAAGATGCGGCCAATCAAGCCCGAGATGAAATTTTGTCGATTGTCACTGAATTGGTAAGAACAAAATTTGTGATTACTCGTACTCCTTACTGAGTGTCTATGACTAACCAGCTATTACTGGCTTGCAGGTTGAACGTGAGAAATTCAAAGAGGATGTCGAGATAGACCACCGTGTGCATTCACGTATCATTGGGTCCAGAGGAAAAACCGTTCGACAGATCATGAAAGACTTCAATGTAAGTTGGATTTGACGACTTAGCTTATAAATTGTTATCTTATCAGCCTTTGAAACTCATCTTTCACTGCACTTGTTATAGGTGGACATTCGATTCCCACGCTCAGACTCAGATAATCCAAATCTTGTTACTATTTCTGGAGCTGATCAAGACAAAGTTTTTGATGCGAAAGATCATTTACTTAACATGGAGGAAGAGTACATTCAAGATGTGACGGAGAACGAGTACATGCAGAAATATCTTCGCAAGGACGAAAGTGAGAAAAAATCTAAGAAAGACAAGCAAACCAATGGGTTTGTGGTTAAGGGTGCTCCATGGGAAGCTCCACCAGACACACAGGTGCGGATTTTTGTTATTTCACGATTTCACATTTGAAATGTTTCCCAATTTAATGAGTGGTACTAATCTTAGAGCACTGTTGACTTCCCTACTTTCGGAAATGGAATCGAAAGCACCAATAGCGAACCTGCACCACCACCAGTTGCTGCTCCTCCAAAGCCCCTCAATTCTGTTTGGGGAGCTCGAAAACACTTCTAAACTGCTTCACTCAACATAAGTTCTGTATAGCAGTGAGTATACTGAACACATGAAATATGGTTCTTTTATAAAACTACTAATAGGTAGTCTAAACAATCACCCTCACTAATGACGATGAAAACAGTAAAATTGATAAGTACTATTCACGTAAGAGAAAAGATAGAAGTTTGTTGAAGGACAAGCCAATTCTCCAGTCCCCAATGATAATTCATGAAATAATCTTTAAAATTTCAATCCTTTTGACTCAAAGCGTTACACCACGTACTAAGTAATACCCGAGATTACCAAGAAAGAGTTGAGAATGCGGGAGAGCGACGTAACTTGTAATTTGAAGTGAACTATAAAGACATCTCTCTCTCTGACAGTTCTTATATTATGTCGATTCTCAACACTAAGCTATAATGATGAAACCAGTTCTCAAATGAAGAGATCAGGTGTGTTTTACGATTAAGAAGGACACTGACTTGTTGATACTTCTCTCATCATCATGAAATAATATGACAAATCCTCAAGAAAATAGAAAATTAATCCAGTGAACGTAAATGGGCATGGAATTCCGTCATTACCTGGGATGGTCTTACTGAACACAACAAAATCAATACAAAAATTGCAATCTTATAAAACTAAAAATATCAGATATTATTTTCGCTGGCTAAAACTCGTAGATTTGATTTCTTACGTAAAAAGTAAAGCGTTACTTTTTCAAATGTTAAAATAAGCAATCCAGTTTCCCAATCTTTGAGTTGTTCCTTGTTACATGAGCATAGACAATGAAGTTTCTTACCTTACTCACGCAGTCTACTAGAGAGCCTAAATCAGCCTTTTGGTGGTTGAACAGTCTTCCTAAAATAATCATAAGTTTCTCATATTTTTTCCAACGGTCTCCTCTCCATAAAAACCCCCTCCAGTTCTTTCTATACTCCCTTTCAGTAAACTGTAGTTAGATCCGAATAGTTATATAAATAATCATAAAATATAAATAACGTCCCACGTAGCTCATTATAATTCAGTAGTCTTCTTTCATTTAACTATTTACTGTTGGTACAAATCATTCTATATTCTCTTATGATAAATACAAAGACTTCGCAAAAGGAAAAATCAATTTGCTCCTCGACTTTCCTTCTTTTAAGCAAGCTCTGTGTGCAAGCTTTTAAGAATTATTGGTTCAGCAAAGGAGTAAATTACAAGAAGAAGAATCACAGAGACTTATCCGTCTACCACTTTATTAAGCGGCCAGACTTGTTGTAACGGAGAGAGTTTATTCGGTAGCTATATTGGGTCTCGTACATTTCTTTACATTATGACATGTAGTACCCACCAAAGTTATTTCCTGTCACTTGTTAAAAAGAAAGCGTACTCCTAAAGTCCTAAAGTTGGTCATCTTGTGTTGGTTAACAATGTAAACTAGAGTAACGAATAATAACGACACCCCCATTATATATTCCTCATTCGAACCAACAACATCATCCAGATAAGTCCATCAATTCAAAACCATCACTGCGAGTTGGCTTGTGTAATTAGACGTAGAAGTGTATTTTGTTTCCAGCATGTCGCATGTTTAAGCATGAGCGTTAAGCGTCAGTAACCAACCACAAACACACACACGTGTACTGTATAACGAATTTAAGAAGCTTGTTAAGTTGCTAAATCTTGTCTTCAGAAATATAAAAAGACAGGACACTTGTAATACGTAAGGTGCGATAATTCTGGATCATAAATACGCATATATGAGTGCGCTAAATATTGTTAACGCTCCGTTTTACTTGTCTTCATTGAGTTAAACACATAATAATATATATATTATTGCTACAATCATTGTGAACATAGCATAATAATAATATGATAATACATCTGCTGTATTGCTACTACCTTATAAATATATGTCAGCTATTGTTGCATCTTAAGTTACTTAATAGCGTAATAAGCTTACTATTTGTAGACCTAGAGTAACAGTTGTTAAGTTCTTGTTGGCTACAACAGAGAGATGACCTGCTCCATGCGGTCACAAAAAACCTTGTCCACACTTCGAAGATGATTTATCAGTTGAATATCTGCGAGTACTCTACAGTATGATTCTTACATTATCAAGCAATACTAGAACTTATTTAGACACAGAGATTTAAAGATTTAAAGATTTACTTATTCACGGGATATCGGTTGGGGTTAACAATTATACTTTTACTTCAGTCTACAAATATGTTACGTTTGTGACCATACGTGTCAGTTCTTTAAGTTTCATTATCAATAAGTGACACTCTATAAGATATCTCTACAATAAAACCAAACAAAAATGTGCAAAATTCAATGTATTTTATGTTGCTTTTTATCTCTTACGTTGCATTTTATTTTTGCATGTGCAAATCTCTACCTCACTGTGTCATTAATTCATTTTTATTTGCATTTTCGCCTTTTTTCTAGAATTCTAGGGAAAAAACTTAAGTGTCACTTTCAACGTGAACTTCACAGAAGTAACTGATTTCGCACAGAGGACTGAATGAAACAATGTTATGCTAAAAAAACTGATGATGCTGATGACTTTGGAAACTTCGAACTACTTCTTGTAATGCCAATCAAACTACAATAATTGGTATTATACAAAAATAATAATGAGGAAGACTAGTGAGCTGTCTGGGTGTAGATTTTAGTCTGATTAAAAAATAATATTACACACTAGTTTTTGAAAAAGATCTAGGCAAGCTCTACTTATAGTACTTGTACCTATAAATTGCAACTTTCATGCAAATGATCAAGCGCTCACAGCGCTTCTGTCCTTTTTACTTAGGGAAAAAGTAAAACATCTCCGAAAGAATTGAAGATCAGTCCTTCCTGCCTTCTGAAAGACGGCGGTCGAAAAAAGGTAGTGTGAGCGGGTCGACATTTTACATCTCGCAATTCCCAATTGGTCGACAAGGTGAAAAGAACTTAATTCATGAAGAAAGCTACTCTTTCAGTATTCAGCGTAGATAAAAAGTTGACGCGTGGCCCTGTGGTCCACGTCTCCTCCGATAAAACCGAAACCTCCTGTTCATTTATCAACGACAATCCCTTTCTTACGTAACTCTAGAAGAATACTTAATTAATCTTCAACCGAGTAGTTGCGTCTTTATATTATGAATCTTGTTGCCGTTGTTGCTGATCTAATTACATCAATTAATGAGATGAGCCAATTAGGTATAAAATTAAGTTTAGATGGTCAATCAAACTATCAAACAATCTATTGCGTCTCTTATCTCTGTCTCTGCTGCTTTCGAACGCTCCTCTACTTAATCTACATTGACAATTAAAGTGTTTAGCCCTTCGTTAGCAATCCTTAATTTCAGCTCTCCGGTCAAATGGCTAAAAATGTGTTGACTCAACTGCTTTCTTCAGCTGAAATGAATTAAGTGTTGGAAAATGAAGCTATGTAATAATAGTAAGCATGATGTCCTTCGTACAGATTTAAAAAGAAGATATGTACTTAATACGCTCTTTAAAATGTTTTTGATCAAATGTTGATAAATGGATATTTTTGTAAGCTCGAAGATTTCAGCAATCATATTTAAATGAATAAATGAATCATTATTGAACGATTGTAAACTTCACAAGACTCGCACGTAAAAATATTCACACCTCAAATTCCTCTCCAAGAAAAAATACAAGACGAAAAATCCTAATTTCCTATTATTTCCAAATCGCCTCTAATAGCCAATAGTCACTGGTCACCCATTAAAAATCCAAAGCACGAAGAATCAGAATATATCAGAAATCAAATGAACCAACCATGTAATTCCAAATTCCAAGACTCAGACTGAAACTCCTTTTACATTTACATGCGAGTATGCCATAAACACGAACAAAGTGTTCTCTTAAATAGGGAACGGGTAAAAAAACTAAAATGCAAGCAACAAACACTTTTCAAGAGTTTCATACATCACAACATTCACAACTTAAAAGCCTAACAATCTGCTGCATAAGCACCAGCGCATTCTTTTAGCCCACGAAGCTGCATAAGCGCATTACGAACAACGAATTACGATGAGGAATGAGAAGAATGAATGCAAGAGAAATTTGTTGTTTAGTATGTGATTAGCATCTCAGTTTATTACGATGAATTACGAAAATGCATGAACTGCATTGAAACGATGATTTAGTTAGACCTTCTTACTAACTCACTTCAGACTTTCAGACTTAAACTTCCCAAGAAGAAGGATCGGTTGAAAGAAAATGTGGACTTCACCTTCCTGAGGTAACAATGCGAACCAACCAAACACCAACAACTTTTAAAACTCTCCTGCTAAACGTGTTGTATGCTAGCTGAGTTGTCTAAAGTCTATAAAGTGTGTTGAGCTCTATCTTCTTAAGTATTAAGCACACAGGCAACAGGTAAGGCTGCAGGTAAAATAAGCAACCCTTTTTCCACTCACTTGACTTTAAAAGAAGATCCCCCCAACCTACCTGAGACTCACACTACCTACCTAAGGATTTAACCAACTTTTCTCTCCTCCGTCTTCAGTTCTTTTTCGACTTTCTTGAGAGAAGTTTGTGTCTCAAGACGATAGCAGTGATCTCTGCAACTCATCCCCAAAGTGGATGCTGCAGATACATACGTTCTCAAAGGCTCTCAAATACGGAAACCTGTTTGCAAACTGCATCTTTGTGTCATCTCAACAAGATTAAAAGGAGCAGATGTTGGTGGTGGTTCAGTTTTTGTAAGCACAATATCCTATGGACTACCTTCCTCTTCTACGAATCTAGTATGAGACACAACACGACCTAAGAAACTCGTACACATCCGTTACTTCTTGAACTACTAACTTTTAGGGTGAAATAAGTCATTCCTACGCGTTAAACTTGGTGTTTCAAGTTGCAAGGAAATCTCTATTGAGAATGTGGTGACATTCTGGCTCAGAAGTTGTCATTAGAAAAATGGATTGTTCTCTCATTAAGTTCAGTTTCGTGGTGAATGGACAACATTTATTAGTGTAACTCGTTGTGCAGTTAATCCGATTTTATTGGAGAACCTCCGTTTATGTGTCTCAGGTGCTGAGAACCCAACTTTGTTTCCTATCAGTGCAAAAACACCGTCGGTGGACACGACAAAATGCATCTTTGCAGGGATTTCGCTGTGTTCACACTCGTTTTAGTTTCTTCATTTGCCAATTCAGGTAAGCCTTCATTTCACCTTTATTATCTATGGAATTTTTTAAAATAAAGTCCTACAAAACCCGTACAACTAAACTAAAGTTGGCTGCATCTGCATCAAAAAGCTAATTAGTAAAGTAGAACTTGCACAAGGCAGCGTTGATTATCTTTCCTACTAATTGCATAAATCAGTTTTGGCACAAATGCATACATTTCTCATTAATCCATTCCTCTCATCATCATCGCGGTTTCAAATTCCCATTTCTTTAGTTCTTCTTTCCATACGCACAATCTTTTTAAACCTCATCATTGCAGAACACTGTCTTTTTGCAAGTTCAATTAAAATGCTTCATTTGTAACAATCTTTAACTCATCGTAATCTGACCACCAATAGAAATACAAAACTAAGTCTATTAAAACTACACCTTACAACAATGACAAAATAATGCATATGTTGTATCATCCCAATTCCCAATAGAAATCACCTCACACAAGCATCAGTTTTGGTAAAGATGAAAGCGTCTTTTGTCATCTCTCATAACCATTAATTCACACTCTGTAATACTTTTAGTAATAATAACTCTCCTGCCACTTCATGTGTAGTCCCTCCGTTTAAAGTGCAATCGCTTCAGCCACACAATCTCTGTGAATTAGCAATCTCATCACCACATCGATTTCTAGAGAAGTTCTCATCCACCCAAACCAATCGAAAATTGAAATCCCTTCACTGGTAATTGAATATAAAACGTGGCTGCCCGGAGTAGAAAGATGCACACAAGAGATTACAGCCAC
>JAQGAC010000256.1:0-31749 GCA_034696585.1 Isotomurus maculatus
GCTGTGTAAATGCAATGAATCAAGTGACATTAATTTAGACGTAAGTATATGGAATCATGGAACTGTGTGCATTTTTGCACGTGAAGATATAAACGACTACAAAGATTAGATGCAACCACAGTCGACCTTTGCAACTCTAAACCACATGTAAATTATTAGATGCATTTTATCGCATTTTAACCTTCCCTGTTATTGAATTGGCCACATGCTGAATATGCCACACGGATGCTGTATTACGAATAATTTTATATGCTCTGCAATTAATTACTGAGTCAATTTCTGAGAAAAACTGGCAATAATGGTAGAAGATTGTATGATTACTAACTTGTTATAATTTTTGCTTGCAAGTTATTCAACTAATAATCATGTCGCTCCACAAAAAAACCTAATTAGCGAAGGCATTTAGGCATTGGAATTTATGGGAATGTAGTTCTTAATAGTTTAATTCATGAATCAGGTTAGTAGGAATGATCAGGATCAGAGCATGTAGACGATGATTATTTGATGATGAATGGTACGGGGCTTGACATAATAGACCACTCATAATGAAAGCCTTATTTAGATCGAAACGATGTGTGTGTGCATAACAAGCGCAATGAAAGGAGATTTGGTAGGCGGAAATATAAGTTATTGAACACTGTCAATTCAACTGTGTAGCACTTACATATTTAGAAACACCTAAAATAATTCTTATTGCTCTGTGTGTCCGCCTTTGGTCGTTTGGGCTTATATGTCGTGGCACACAGAGAAGATGGATATCGATATAGAGCCACTTCAAAAATAGTCGCTGCATAGTGCATACGCTTAATACATCTTTACGGCATTTGTATTTGTTCGCACATGCAATCCATAGGAAAATACCTTACGAAAATTTGCGAGTACATAACTTCATTTATTTATTAAATAATAAGGCTCTTATGCACTTATTCTATAAAATAAATCTTCTAAATCGCTAGGAATTCTAGGACGCATTCCACCAGAATCTCAATGAACCCCAAACGATAAATTGTTTTTTCGAACTTTATCCTCCATTAACCAAGAATTTATGTTTTGTCTAAAGTGAATAGACGCAGGCTTAAGTTCATGACCACTGAAAATCCGGTTTTACACTCGCATCCAAAGAACTGCATCAACACTCAAATCCCAATGTAACTTATAACACCTTTCGTCTGTCTTCTTTAGCCATCGACTGCTTTGGAAGAAGAATGAATAAGACTCAGACTCAACTCTCAACAGATACGTGTTAATTATTACAGAATTATTTATTGTCTCAATCTCAATAAGTTAACGTGATAATGACTTTGATCCAAATTAAGATCCCCAATACATTTTGAGGGATCCGAAACGGATCTTCATGGATTATGGGTATTCTCCAGAGGTCCGGGACGACACTGTTTCAGCGGATGGACGGCTTCCTGTTCTGGCATTGATTTCGACGGTGTCATCGTTATCTGCTCCATGATCTCCTGCCAAGAAGAACAAAGATGGTTTCTGTGGAGCACCCGTGGGTCGAGTTTGGTCGTCAATGTTGACTTCGTTGGTATTCTTTGCAGGCTTAACGTAGATAACCGTCTTAGGACCCTTTCCGCCTCCTCCAGTGACAACGACGTCGTGTTTGTAGTGGTAGCTGGGTGGCTGGACAAAAACGACTTGTTCACCACCTCGGGACTTCGGAAGTTCCAGGTTGTGTGTGCGGCTCTCGTTGTGATCTTCTAGAGAAATTTTGCAGTAGACCGAAACTCCACCGTCATTTCCTCCCTCGGACCGTTGTCCACCGCAGAATCGTTGCCAAAGTCGGAGAGCTTCAGCTTCGATTTGTGGAGTAACAACTCCGACTCCGGCGTAGGCGGAAGCCATACAAGCGACTAGAACCTGTGAAATATAACACACACTGAATAAATAGGGGTTTTCACTTTCTCGTTGCCTGTGTCTGTTTAATCGAAACCGATTTTTTATGGAAAGGGGAATAAGGGGTTAAATGAGATTTGTATAATTGCAGGGTGCTTACCATTAGAACCTTCATTGTTGCAATTCGTGACTGATGATTGCTGCAGAGTTTTTTGGATTTAATCATGAATGAGAAGATACTAAAACTCAACTGATGTGGAATTAAGGGAAGATGGCCCTTTTAAACCTACAGCAACTGAAGCTGAGAAGTAGGACCATCTAAATTTACGTGACCCTGAGAAGGACAGCTTATGAGTAATGCAATTAATTAAAATGACGTTAACTTAGCGTAAGGGAAGTGACAAAATTCTAACGAAGGTGCATGGTTGGTTAAAACTCATTTTTAAGGGACGAAATAAATAAGAGGTCAACACTATCGACCTAAGCACTAAACCCTGTAAGGTACCTTTTTAAACGTTATTTTGTGTCACTATCCCTTAAACTGTTATAAAATACTATTCCACCATCGACGTAGACGATGAATAACCAAATGATTCGCAGGTAAACAAGCAATTAGTGAGTCGATTTCCACGAAAAGTGTGGCTTTTAATTAATACAAACGACTGCATTTTTACGAGCATTTTCTTTCGTTGCAAATCATTGCATTAATCATGTCATTGCACGTTTGCTCAAATATGGAAATATGAGAATTTTGTGAATTTTGACTACTGTTTATTTCTTATGCACTTTTTTATTAGGAGGAAGGATCAGGACATGCAGAAATAATTACTAGTAGACCCTGATGATGTGATAGTTATGATGGATGATTGAATTCATGAACTGACTTGATGTGCAACGCACAAAGCGGCACTTGTACTCTACTACAGTTCACTTGTGACAAAATTAGCATGTCCATGTGGCTGCAAAACTTCAAGTTTTGCGAAAATATAAAATATTCGATGAAACATTAAAGTTATGACCAAATCAAAAATCTTCACTACCGGTGGCATTCAATTACTTGCATGCAAATTCCAGAAAAACCAAGCTTTCAATGAATTAGCTCAAATTTTAACCTGCGGATACAGTTAGGTCGGTTTTTGAACCAGCGACTGCGGAATATCGTAGCTTAGGGCAGAGGAGTTGGAAAAGTGAAGCCGCAGTAAAGAGTGATAAGGACACTTGTAATTCAAAAGGGGTTAAATGACATTAATTTCACCAATTATATTTGTGCATGGTAATTCGTGTGTTCTTTACTGTGATTTCCGACAGTTATGTGTCGAATAAACGGAGTTTCAAAACTTTCAATTACCAAAATTTATTTTTCATCGTTAACAGTTAGCCTACGTTATAGATTGCGTAGATCAGGTTCATGTCTAATTATTTCCAGGTTGGACTAAACGCGTATTATTATGGAACGCATCTCATCACACCTCAAATGAAAGGGAGATTTCTTTCAGTACTTTCTCCGTAATATAAACAACCAGAATTCATTAATAAAGTGCAGCCCATGAAGCAAATAGATCACGATTAACAGACAGATGAATTTTATATATTCTTCGTGCGTAATGTAGGAGTCTCAGGTGTGCATTATTAACGCTGGAAGGCTATGCTCACGAACACTGTTGACTGTCAATCAGGTTCTTTGGGTGCAGGTTGCTTCATCAAAATTCACCCAACATGCAACATCATGCCACATCTTTCACCTTGTTTACCAATCAATGCGTCTACCCAAATAAAATTCAACTCTCAATAAGTTATGTAAACCTTTTGGGATAATTTAATTTCGCAATAAACTATATCCGAATTATACAACTTATAGTTCGAAGATCTCAAAAATTGAGATTTTTTGGGAAACAACAGTAGTTTAGTAAGTAAAATTAAGTATTCAACGACAGTGTTGACTTTCGAAAGAGAACTATGAGGGACAACGGACGACATGACGTGAGCATTTGAGGACTTAGTATCGTCTGGTACTTCTAGAGGCGGGTGGCGAGTAGCCAGTGTCACCAGCTCCGGAATTAGATCGGACTTCGACTTGTTGATCATTTCCACCGTGATTTCCATTCAAGAAGAACAAACTTGGTTTCTGTGGAGCACCAGCTGGTTGAGTTTGGTCGACGATGTTGACTTCGTTGGTGTTCTTGGCTGGTTTCACGTAGATGACCGTCTTAGGACCATTTCCACCTCCTCCACTGACAACGACGTCGTGTTTGTAATGGTAGCTTGGTGGCTGGACAAACACGACTTGTTCACCTCCTCGGGATCCCGGGAGTTCCAGCTTGTGCGTACGGCTCTCGTTGACATCCTCTCGAGCAACCTTGCAGTAGATGGAAACTCCACCGTCATTTCCTCCCTCGGACCGTTGTCCACCACAGAATCGCTTCCAAAGTAGTAAAGCATCAGCTTCAATTTGTGGAGTGACGACTCCGACTCCGGCGTAAGCGGAGGCTAAGCATGCAACTAAAACCTTCAATTTTGAAACAAACAGACCATTAGTTGGATTTCAACTTTCTCTTGTGGCATATCTGATCAATAGCATCCGACAAACCGATTTTTATATTAAAAGAGACTGAGGGGTACAGTGAGATTTCCCCAACTGATTGCTCCTTACCATAAGAACCTTCATTGTTGGAGTTTTTGACAGCTTCTGAATTTTCTGGAGTTATCCTGAATGAGAAGATACTGAAACTCAACTGATGCAGAAATGAGTGAAGATGACCCTTTTAAACCCACAGCGACTCAGTAACAAGTAGCTTTGTTGCATATTAGCTTTGTTTAGTTTCTTGACAGTTAAAGGCTGTTTTAGATTTAGATTCTTCGTGCCCTTGAATAAGATTGCGGATGGCTGTGTAAATGCAATTAATTACGAGACATTAATTTTGTGGAATCATGGACCATGGAATTGTGTGCATTTGTGAATGAAAAAGATAGAAACGACTACAAAGATTAGATGCAACCACAGATTTTCTAACGCGTTGAAGGATCTTCCGTGTGATTGAATTTACCAGATCTAAATATGCCACACGGATGCTGTATTATGAATAGTTTTATCTGCTCTGCAATTAATTACTGAGTCAATTTCTGAGAAAAACTGACAACTACGTAGAAGATTGCATGATTACTTGTTTTACTTTTTGCTTGCAAATAATTGAACTAATAATCATGTCTCTCCACAAAAATTCCATATAGCTTAGATATTGAAATTTCTTGAAATGATGTTCAATTTATTAATCAGATTAGTAGAAAGGATCAGGACATGTCGGCCCTGATGATAAATGATGGAGCTGTTGACTTTATAGACCGCACATAATGATAGCCTCATTTAGATCAAAACTCGATATGTGTGCAAAACAAGCGCAATGAAAAGATATCTAGGAACAGGCAGAAATATAAATGATTGGACCAAGTAGTAAATTCTTAGTTATACTTACATACACTTACACCTTAAAGGCAACACTTCTCACATTTGCTCTGCAATCCATAGGAAAATAAGCTTTAGTGAAACTTGCGAATAAATAATTTACTTGAATTATCAAGCCCTTATTCTGTAAAATATTATGAATTATTCTTCTAAATCGCTGGGATTTCCAGGATGCATAAAAGAATCTCACTGCACCCCAAAAAACGCGAGATTGCGTTTTTGGGCTTTTTCCATTAGAACCAGAAATATAAATGTTTTAAGTAATCTGTGGAGTTTGTTCCGTACAGTCAGGAGGTCAGGACTGTCTGGAGTCAGCTAGTCTAAAAAGAATTAGACACAGGCTTATGCTCATGACTAATGAAAATCCGGTTTTCGACTCGAATTCAACTTGCATTTACACTCTAATCACAATATAGCACCTTTCGTCTATCTTCTTTAACGATTGATTGCTCTCGAAGAATAAAACTCAACTACCAACAGAAACGTGTGAATAATTATTATTACATAATTTTTTATTGTCTCAATCTCTCAATAAGTTAACATGATAATGATTTCGACCCAAATTTAGATCCCCAGTTTAGATCAAATATGTACGAAAAATATATTTTGAGGGATCCTCTTAAGCAAAGAGATTTTTATGGGTTATGGGAATCCTACGGCGGTTCGGGATGACACGGTTTCTGCGGCTGGACGGCTTCCAGTTCTGGCATTGATTTCAACGCTGTCACCGTTATCTGCTCCATGATTTCCTGCCAAGAAGAACAAACTTGGTTTCTGTGGAGCACCGCTGGGTCGAGTTTGGTCGTCAATGTTGACTTCGTTGGTGTTCTTGGCTGGCTTAACGTAGATGACTGTCTTTGGTCCATTTCCACCTCCTCCACTGACAACGACGTCGTGTTTGTAGTGGTAGCTCGGTGGCTGGACAAAGACTACCTGCTCACCTCCTCGGGGTTTCGGAAGTTCCAGATTGTGCGTGCGGCTCTCGTGGTGATCTTCTCGGGAAATTTTGCAGTAGACAGAAACTCCTCCGTCATTTCCTCCTTCGGTTGGCTGACCGCAGAATCGTTGCCAAAGTCGGAGAGCTTCAGCTTCGATTTGTGGAGTGACAACTCCGACTCCGGCGTACGCGGAAGCCATACAAGCGACTAGAACCTGTGAAATATAACACAAACACTGAATCAATAGGGGTTCTCTTTCTCCAGGTTTGTGTTCCATTAATCAGATCCGATTTGTTGGATGGAAAGGGGAATACGGGGTACACTGAGATTTCAGGGTGCTTTACCATTAGAACCTTCATTGTTGCGATTGACGATTGCTGCAGAGGTTTCTGAAGTTATCTTGAATGAGAAGATGCAGAAACTCAATTGATGCAGAATTAAGTGAAGAGGGTCCTTTTAAACCTACAGCTATTAGCATCCCATTTTTATTCTTATGCGGCGAAGTTTCCGTGACCTTGAGAAGGATTGACTGGTATGCAATTTAATAAATTACGTTAACTTGGCGTAAGGGAAGTGACAACATTCTAAGAAAGATGCATCGTTGATAAAAGACATTTTTAAGGGACAAAATAAAATAAGAGGTCAACACCATCGACCTAAGTAAACTCGAAACCCTGTAAGGTACCTTTTTACGTTATTTTGTGTCGCTATCCCTTAAGCTGAAATAAAATACTATTCCATCATCGACGTAAACGATGAACAGTCAAATGATTCACAGGAAACTCAGGGAAGCAAGTAATTAATGAGTCGATTCCTGCGAAAAGTGTGACTTTTAAATTACTGCATTTTTACGTGCATTTTTTTCCTGTAAATCATTCCACTAATCGTGTCATTGATGTCACTCCACATTAGCTCAAATATGGAAATATGAGAATGTAGTTTTGTGAATTTTTATTACTGATTATTTCCCATGAACTTTTATTTGGTAGGAGGAAGCATCAGGACATGCAGACTTAATTACTAGTAGACCCTGATGATGTGATAGTTATGATGGATGGTTGAATTCAGGAATTGACTTGATGTGCAACACACAACACACAAAACTGTACCACGCAGCCTCTGAAAGTTTAGGCGCTTGTACTCTACTACAGTTAACTTGTCACAAAATTGTCATATCCATGTGGCTGCAACTTCAAGTTTTGTACAAGCTATGAATAATGAAGTTGTGATCAGGTGGATGTGTTTAATAAAATTAAATAATGTTTCGACGAAGTCATAAATCTTCACAAACGGTGGCATGGGCTTACCTTCATTTCCCAGAGCATCAAAATTTTTAATGAATTAACCCAAATTTTAATCCACGGATACAATTAGATCGCTTTTTGAACCAGCGACTGCGGAATATCATACCTAGCTTAAGGCAGAGGAGTTGGAAAAGTGAAGCTGCAATAATGAGTGATAAGGATCCTTGGAATTGAAGTTAGGGGATTAAATTCGCCAATTGTACTTTTGTATTGTAATTATCGAAAATTGGGTAACTTAAGGTAAGTGTATTTAAGACAACTGAAGTATAGACGCAATTAAGGCTGACATTATGGTTCACGCGTTCACGCAAGCTCGACTGATACCCCCAGTTAAGTAACGAGTTACTCCTATCGCATTTTTTAGTCATCTCAATTTTGGTGTCTGCTTGTCAAATCCTCATATCGATCCTTAGATTATTCCCATAAAGTCTATCGGTGGAAACTTGTCGACAATAAAGTCAACCGTGGATGTGAATTTTATTCGCTTGGCATCAAATACGGATTTTTATGCAAAACTTACCTACTTCCCTTTATGTTGCAAAGAACCTTTCTATGTACTGAAGGAGTATCGAGTAGGACCATTCTCACGAACACTGAAAATCAGGTTCTGCTTTCGTCAGAATTTTCAGTATGCACTTTGTATTTCATCGCTCACACTGTTTCCGTTGATTGAATCAATCGAGTTGTCCACCAGAATAAATCTATTTTTAGCAAGATATGAAAGCACCATTGAATAATATAATTTATTTTCTTTATAAATTAACATGATAATGATTTTGATCCAAATTACAAGCTTATCAGGCGCAGATCCCCAAGATCTTCCATTTTGTAAACAAAAATGAAAAAAGGTTATCACGACCGTAAAGCAAAAAGTCATGATGGGCTGTGGACAACGTCAGTTACTATTTGAGGAATTAGTATCCTCCGGAAGTTTCTTGATCGTTATTTTGTTCATTTCCGTGATTTCCCTTCAAGAAGAACAGACTTGGTTTCTGTGGAGCACCGGCTGGTTGAGTTTGGTCGACGATGTTGACTTCGTTGGTGTTCTTGGCTGGCTTAACGTAGATGACCGTCTTAGGTCCATTTCCGCCTCCTCCGGTCACAACGACATCGTGCTTGTAGTGGTAGCTTGGTGGCTGGACAAAGACAACCTGTTCACCTCCTTCTGACCGCGGAATTTCGACGTTGTGGGTGAGACTCTCACGGACATCCTCTCGGGCAATCTTACAGTAGACAGAAATTCCACCGTCATTTCCTCCTTCGGATCGCTCGCCACAGAATCGCTGCCAAAGTCGCAGAGCTTCAGCTTCAATTTGAGGAGTGACGACTCCGACTCCAGCGTAAGCGGAGGCCACGCAAGCGACTAAAACCTGTTCAGTAATACAAAAACAAACTGAGAATTAGACAGGTTTCCATTTTAAATTATGGAAATTGAAATTCAAAATTAATTGCGTGTTAACCCAGCTATAAAAGCTCAAGAGATGTACTGATATTTTGATAAAAAAAAGAGACAAAGGGGTACACTGAGATTTTCACAAAAGGCTTACCATAAGAACCTTCATGGTGGATTGGGATTTTTGATTGCTTCTGATGAGCAAAATGAGTTAATCTTGAATGAGAAGAAGGGTCTCTACTAATGTAGAATCAGGTGAAGATGATCCTTTTAAACCCACAGCGGCGAACAAAGATTTCTTCAGAGGCGCATGGATTACCATTGAATTTTTGTTTCTGTGCATTAAAGACGTTTGGGACCTCATAGGTTCATTGTGACCTTGAAGAGGATGGCTGTGTAGTAAATTAAGGGAAATATTAAATAGTGGTGAAGTTATATCGACAAATGAGGAAGATATAAAGGAAGAGGCTAACTTCATCAACCATTGATACTCTAAATCATATAAGCTGCAATTGAGCGAACTTCTGTATCATCCCTCAAACTGTTGTATATTATCCAATCGTTGAAATGCAAGATGAACAATTATTCACTTGCTGTGCATTGAATGAGTCAATTTCTGAGAAAAATTGTGAGGGTTATGCGATTTTCTGATTGCTTGTTTTACCATTTGCTGGCAAATCATGTCACTCCACATTCGCTCAGAGATACCTGATTCTCTCCCAGCCACTTTTTTAGATGACGAAAGGGATGTTGTGAACTTGTGTAGACCCTGATGATTTTGATGTTACGATGAATAATGAATATGATAAATGATCGAGTTTGCTTGATTGATGGACCACACAAGAAATCTTATACGAATAAAAGCCGCACAATACAATCAATAATATTATATCTAAACGTTTTTATTTGCAATTTAGGTGATGATGAGGAAACTGCAACTGGAGGCATGATAAATTGAATGCAAATGGAATTAATGGGTTAAAATTATAAGGGGTGCTTATTCCTGTTCAAACTAAGTGTGTACTTAACCACTTCATTGAAATGCAATTCTGATTGAAGGAAAGGGAATCAGAGCGCAGAGCAGCAAGATTGACATTATCATTCACATGTTCACTTGCTTTGCGAGGTTGCTCCTAAAGCATCTTTTCGGTCTCTGTTTCAACTCACCAGCGTTTCTGATAATTCCTGCACAGGCTATCGTTGCGGTAGTGCTCGACACAGGTGCAAGTTATGCTAACAAACATTACAATAGTTTAGAATGTTCCTCTATGAAGTTTATTATTAAACTGTTTAGCAAGCTCCAGGAGACAAATGGTAACTGTGATCATCAAGAGTTCTCATTTCAGAAGTAATAATTGTCTCAGCATATAATATTGTTTCTGTCTAAACACTAGCAGCTTCGTACAAGTGAACCGTCCATCTAGTGTGTTCTTATGTGTACGAATGCCATTCTATAAATGGGGTTTTCCTTTATCAGTTTTAAAATATTATTCAAGATGTTTAGATGTGTTCTGCTGTGCTTTGTGATTTTGATTTATATCTTATTCGCATGCCTCTTTTATTGCTATTTGTACTAAAAGTTCATCCTTCATGAGACTGGCGTTTCGCGAGAAATTTACAGCAATCAGTTCATGAATCAAATAATTTTCTGTAATAGTAAACTTGAGTAATCATAAAGCACCATTTCTCTGTACTGTTAAGAGCATTCGTCATTAAATCAGAAAATCAGAATTCTTGTCTTTGGACTGGAACTACCTAATAAAGTTGTCTAGTTGTATATTTACCTATTCTTAGATACATTTAAGTATCTTTGCATGCACTCTGTGCGTAGTGCAGGAGTTTCAAGTGCATTAGGCACAGAATTAAGCTCACCAACACAGACAATCAGGTTCTGCTGGGTGCATTTCTTCATCAAAACTCACTCAGCATGCATTTTACCATGTCACGTCGTTCATCTGCTTAAGTATCATTCAATTCGTCTACAAAAATAAACGCAACTCTCAATAAGTTATGTAAGCATCATGTGACAATAATTTATTGTCTAAATAAATTAGCATGATAATGAATTTGGACCAAATTACAATGCGCAGTTCTCAATTTAGATTTTAGATTTGAATGCTGAATGTGTGAAACAACAGTATAAAAAGTAAAAATATAATCTTCAGCGAGGATGACTCTCGAGCAGACAGCCATGTGGGACTACGGACGAGTTCATTTGACTACTCCAGGATTTAATATCCTCCGGAGGTTGGTGGCAAGTAGGTTCCAGCTGGTGGTGGAGCAGGCTCGGATCCAACTCGTTGCTCTTGATCATTTGATCCACCGTGATTTCCCTTCAAGAAGAACAGACTTGGTTTCTGTGGAGGACCGGATGGTTGAGTTTGGTCGACAATGTTGACTTCGTTGGTGTTCTTGGCTGGCTTGACGTAGATGACCGTCTTTGGAGCAGATCCGCCTCCTCCGGTAACAACGACGTCGTGTTTGTAATGGTAGCTTGGTGGCTGGACAAAGACAACCTGTTCACCTCCTATTTGTGGCGGTAGGTTGACGTTGTGGCTGAGGTTCTCGTTGATATCTTCTCGGGCAATCTTGCAGTAGACTGAAACTGCACCGTCATTTCCTCCCTCGGACCGTTGTCCACAGAATCGCTGCCAAAGTCGGAGAGCTTCAGCTTCGATTTGTGGAGTGACGACTCCAACTCCGGCGTAGGCAGATGCCACGCAAGCGACTAGAACCTTAAGATTACAAAACAAACAGAGAATTAGATGGGTTTCCACTTTCACTAATGAGAATACAGTTGAAAACTGTATTGTAATTCAGCACTGTGGAATTGTGGAAATGTGGTGCATATCCGATAAATCGGGTCGAATAATCCGATTTATTTAATAATAAAAAACTTGGGGTACACTGAGAATTCCACATCTGTGGGTTACTTACCATAAGAACCTTCATTGTGATTGCTTCTGAGCAAAATAGAGTTAATCCTGAACGAGAAGAAGAATCTCAACTAATGCAGAATTAGGTGAAGATGACCCTTTTAAACCTAAAGCGACTGGCTGTGGCTCACGACCACAGATTTCTTCATAGGCGCATCTATTAGCATTGAATTTTAATTTTCGTGTGGTGTAGACATTTAGGACCTTTTAGATTCATCGTGGCCTTGAGGAGGATGGCTGTGTAATTAATTAAATGACGTTATTTAGGCGTAAGGGAAATAATAAAATGGTGGTGGAGGTGTATTGTTGAATGAAGAAGAAGATATAAGGGACTAAATAAAATTAGAGGCCAACACCATCGACCTTTGCTACTAAACCACATAAGCTACAATTTCAACGTACTTAAGTATCATCCCTCTGTACTTATGTTATATTCTTATCCCATCATCGTACATGCTAAGGATGAATAATCAAATTATTCATTCATAGCTGTACATTTGCAGTGAGTTGTATTCTAATTCTAAGAAAGTGTGACATTTATACGATTGCATGATTACTTGTTTTTACCTTTTGCTTGCAAATCATTCAACTAATCATGTCACTCCACATTAGCTCACATATCGAAATATATGGGGAGTCCATATAATAATTTTATGAATTTTGATTACTCACTATCTCTCGCAGACACTTTTAGATTAGGTGGAGGGATCTGCAGGGCAGAGAGGTTGACTCGAAGACCCTGATTAATGATTGACTTGACTTGATGGACCACACATAATCTTAATTGATGGAAAGGCAAGGCAGCAGGCAGATTTTGATCACTCAAAATATTACTAGAAACTACTTTGGTGATTAGAAAATTTCAGGTGAGGTTAATCATGATGAAATTACTTACTGGATTGGAATAGTTGTAGGAAGGACTCTTTGAGATTGCAGGTGGAGAGTTGCAGTGATTAATTTATAATTACCATAAAATCCAATTAAGATTGTCGTAGGCTAGTTAAGGAAACGGAAATAGAGCTGCAAGATTGACATTTTATCACTTACACGTACATTTGATTGATACCAGGTTACTCCTATCACTCTACCTTTTCTGTCTCTATTTGGGATTGGGACCTACTTGTCAACTCTTGTGATAATTTATTTCTGCAGACTATCAATTGGAAACGTTAGATGGTAAGAAAGCTGACCTTGGACGCAAATTTTTATTTTTATTCGCCTAGAATCAGACAACGATTGGGTTCCGTGCAAAAGTGATCTAATTACTGAATTAATGTCCTTCTCTCGATTTCCTAACCTTTAATTACGCGTGATCTTGAATCGATTGATTGTACTTTACACATTTTATGCATTTAGATATGATGGGTGGACAGCAAATAATGAGTCGATGAGTTCACTTCATAACAATTATTATTTATAGATTATTATTCTAGCCATCATTAGTCAATTTTGCGTTTTCAAAAAATTTGATTGTTGCATTTTGCATTCATATGCAATGCAAAATCACCCATAATTTTCCAATTGTGATGTTTATCACAAAGAATACCGCTCAGAATTTCATATTATTGCTCCTAGCACACTTCACATCTACAATTAATGGGCTGGTAACGTGTGCCAGTTTATTATAAAGCTTAATCTCGACGAATTACTTAATTTGCATACCCTTATAACCATTAGTCCAACTGACTGAGGTTGCACACACTTCTTGTCCTTTGAGAATCTTCGGCTGATTACCACTAGTGTGCAAAATATTCTACGCACTCGATTGCGACGATCAAAGATCAATTACCATTAAATTCCTTTATCAAAACGAAGTTATCAAAGTGCAAACCTTTTTCATTAGGATAGTCAGCTTTTTGCCGAATACTTGCGAATGCGATTTGTATGTTGATTCGTAGAACATAAAATGAGTCTATGAATTTCAGGCATGTGTCTATAATATTATGTCATCTACTTTCCAACGGTAGCTGCTACATGGAGGTCAGAAAGTGTGTGTAATTTTATGTATTGTTAATAGTTCTACTCCAGAATACATTGGAGCAGTTGAAACTTTTTTATTGCCACTACTTAGGTCTGTTTGGATTTCATAAACTAATGATCGTGTTGATCTTGACATTCTCTTACAAACTCAACGAAGATTGAGAAACAGATATGAGACGACAGGGATTTTGTCGCTCATTCTTCATTCTTGTAGATGATTACATACATTACAAATGACACATGTACACGTTTTTAAGATATTTTGCAGTGTCACAGTGTCACCAGCGATGTCTCATGAGTAAGACACAACCTTATACTAGTTTAGTGAATTCTAGGAGATTTAGAGTCGATGACTAAACAGATACAAGTCTAGAATGTATGTGTGTGTTAGGTAGCTGGTTTGGGATTACAGTAAAATAACAGCTCTTCAATTTTATTTTACGACTGCAACTTACTTATTGCTTTAACAGGTTGTTTCGAAGGTTTCAGTGTAAATGTATAAAAATAAGGAAAATAATAACATTGTTATTTTGAAAATTATTGAGTATTCGTAGCCATCATTGATTAGCAGTTTCTGCAATAAATAGTTCGAAGAGCTAATGGTACATCAATCTGTGCTTGCTTTTGACAGTGAGGACAGAAGGCATTTAACATCTGGTCCGCCGGTGCTTTTGACACGGTGGGTTTACTGGGTTTGATCTGGGCCTTTACTTCAATCTCCTTCACAGGCTCTGTGTCTTCCTGATTCTATAAAGCAATTAATTGGAAATCACCATCGATGCATTATAATAATTTATTGTATATCAAATATAAAATAACTACATTATGGAGCTTACGAAAAAATACACGGAGCTGATGAATATAACGAAGCCAGTAAGAGAGACTAATGCTATTGGCAGGTGATTGAATACGTAATAGCAGTTTGAGGCTTCTGCCGTAGGCTGTAAACCGCACGTCTAAAACACACACATTTACATCATTATTACAAAATATCAAGTTTATCGCATGTCTCAAACTTACAAATGATCTGAGTTCCATGAAGTAGTTAAGGAAAGTTCCATTACAGTTACTTGTCTGCAAACAGCTCGTGCTATCTTTTGACCACTTCCACAAAGCTACGGATCCATATTGAGCTATGAACGAAGTGACAACCTGGGTGATCCATTAAGCACAGACAAACACGTTAGTCTTAGTATGACAGAATGGTCATTAATCAATCATCGTTTAATTTGTCTCACCAGAAACCATCGCTCCATTTCGGCACTTGTTTGTTCATTCAATGGATGGCCTCCAAGCATTACCCACAATCGGCGGCCAATCCTCATCGCAAATTTGGCAGCTATTGCTCCAGGTTTGACTATGCTAATCGTGACTAAGAGTATGGCTCCAAGTTTCTCTAAGAATTCCGGAGAGTTGCATTCCATGAAGCATTCAACGAGACTTTTCCATTGGACCATTAGAGCCAACACGATCTCCAGTGCAAGGGTTTGCCATTTAGTCGGCTTCTCATTGTTTGTGCCAGCCATTGTGATTCGATCACAGTCTGACAGGTATAAGTTGTAAAGTGAAACAGAGTTAAGAATACGGAAAACGAAAACTGACTCTAATAGCTTGTTCAGTGTTCTTTATGCCTCCTGGATAAAAACAGCAGCAGCGAATGTCACAAATCTGCAAGTCGACAATCGCATCAACAAAATGTAATAAAATAAATGACGCATATTAATTGGTAACTACAGGGACACGTAATAAACGCTGAAGAGCGACCTTTACACGAACATTCTGACCCATTTTAGGAAGGACGGTTTCGCATTGATGTTTATGATTTGGGTGAAAAAGAGGAAATATAAAGTTTCATGAAAACTACTTCATCTTCCTGCACACACACATAGAAGGTTGATTAGTGAAGTTACAAGACAATGTGAAGTGATTAGCTGATGATGAGGATATGCACAAGAACTCAATTCATTAATAACAACTTATTCAAAAAGATTAATGATTGGAATTTATTGAAATGAATGGAAATTATTTAACTTTTTAACTCCCAAAAGTACCCCTGAACGTGAGATTGAGGAATTCTTCCCGAATTAAAACCTTCAGCTAATTTTTAAGTTAATTGGAATTTTGGAAGCATCAATATACTTTTATGCCTAACAGGTGTACTTGGGATTTGAAGCGAACATAAGTTTAGTTTTTCATTGCTTCACCTTGCAAACGGTGAAAGAACTTTTTTATTTCCTAAATTCCAACAGACACATAAAGTACATGACTAATTGATTACGTATTTCTAATTTCATATCATTTGCATAGATTCGTCTTGCATGCATCTGTAGTATCCCTGTAGGGAATTGCAATTTACGATTTTGTATGGTTTACTCATCATCATCATCATCTCTTCTTCTTCATTATCATCATCAGTCAGTAAACAAATGTCTGCTGTGTCTCTAGGAATGCATCCGGTTATAGTTGTACTTATTAATTCCCTTCATCGTAGCTCTGTACATAATAGTTTAATCATTCTTATTGTGCACCTTGGTGCAATAGATTTCTTAAGGGTACTCATCTCACCTACTTTGTGAATGAATGAAATTAACTATTATAATTTAAAGTTCTACTGAATTGAGTTCTCCTGAATTTTGATTTTTGAATTTCATCGCATCTTCTCAAAGTATTCTTTGACTCAAGTTTAACTTTCTTTAGAATTTCACAATAAACACAAATCAATTTTACATCCTTTGAAGCACTTGAACACGTCTTGTTAGCAATTTAGCATTCTTATTCCATATTGGATCTCAACCCAGTCCTTGACCAATTCGTTCATCATTATTGTGTCAGTGGGATTTCGAAGATTCACTAGTACAAAGAAAACTATGACTCGCAGAAAAGTTTGCTGCTAGGATGAAAGCCTCATTTACTCACGCGTACTGTTCGTATATGCAACCTCAATCAAATGCATGTTTACTCATTGACAAAGGAGCGGCAGGGGTTTTGCACTTCTTAAGTAACTACTTATTACATGCCTCTCATTAACAAAGATGATAATACTTGTTTTGATAAGGATAACTACTTATATAACCCTTAGTTTGCATATAATATTGAAAGGGAAACTATTACAGCATAATTTTGTTTATTCATTCTAGGTGTACACTGCTTACGCATGTCTTCGGAGTAAAAAAAAAGGTGATGAGATTATTTTTTAACAATTGCACGAAAGACTCTGTTTGCGTCTTGTGTGCATGAAGTGACGCTGACCCACTGAATAAATCTCTTCTGAAGGAAGCGTGAGTGACTGTTTGATAGATGAGTGTAAAGATTGATGTCTTCGCATAAAGTATAAACACCACTCCCACAACCTGTAAACAATCTTCTAATGAATGTCATTCTAACTTTCAAATCATATGCATAATAAAAATATTGCATCAATCAATCACAGCCCAGTAGAGTGTTAATGTTAATACCGCAGAATGAGTCTCTGTCTACGCAGGACTTGACAGAAAGGACACTTTTCACAGTTATTTTGACACTGCATGGGATAAACCCTTTAATTTGCATATAAGTATTGCACCCCATTTAAACAAAAAAGTCTGATGTCACTTGCTATGCTAAAATAAACCATAATAAATGTCTGCACATGCATTTCTGCAATTAAAAAGCTTGTGGTAAAATTCAAATGCATCGATCTCAAGAATCTCAACGATCCCATCCATAAATTTTCTGTTCTTGAGCAACACGTCGTAATACACATGCTCATCTTTAGCTCGTATAATAAAAGTTACTTGCGCATCTAATAATGAAGTCAAGTGCACTTTTAGATTTAAAATAATTTTACGACGTGGGGAGATTTTAGAATTAACATGAGAGATTCTACACAAACCAAATACAGGTAAAATCACTCATCATTGCGTAATCCCTAGACAGTCAGTCCTTTTACATTCCCATAAGCACAATCCAACACACACCTTTTTCAAGCTAACACACACACACGCGTAAAGTTCCCCAAAGCTCCTGTGTCTTTTGACCTATTAGGTCCTTATCCATCTTGCAACCACCTGCTGTCGAATTTCAATTGTGTAGGAGTAAGTACAACAAAACAAACCTAATTTTCCAAAGTGATGAATAAGGTTATAACAATTTTGAAAGAATGGAGACAGGCGCTACTCTATACTCTATAGTGTAGCTGTGTAACTAAAGATGAAAGCATTAAATTATTAAATATTAGACCGCGTAGCATCCCTCTTAATACCTTGAAATGATTACAATATGACGGCTAACTATGATTACATGATGATGATGATGATGACTTGAGTAAGAAAAATTGTCTACTTGTACTTATGTAGTCTTGTGCTTGTGGTTTAAACTCGTTGTCATCTCTCATAGCGTCTCGTCACTCTCACTAGTAAACAATGAATAGGTGTTCCCATGTACTTAAGGTCTCTCTTCACAAGATGTACACGTTGTGAGTTGGCTAATGTTATGTTTTTGCAAAGGATAATCAGGGAAGATTAGGAACTCACTCCTGTCATTACCAAATCGTCTTCATTTATTTTAAATCTTCGTCCCGTATTAAAAATCACCTCATCTTCATTATGTCAACTGGCAGTCAACAGCGTGTGGTTTTATTGTGAAGAATGCGACGTCCTTAGGCAATCGCTTCTCTTCCTTCGTTTGGTCTTATCTTTAAGGCTTTCAGACTTTGATTCTTCGACTTTTGAGCGAGAGAAAGGATTCAACAAGTTGTGGAGAGAGACTCTCATTGCTCACTGGTTCTCTTCTCTCGTTGATTCAATTATTTATTCATTATCTCTTAAGTATTATTTACCTCGGACTTACCTCCTCAACCTCCTCTTTCGCAGAGCGTTTATTCTTAGATGAGATGGAATAATAATATATGCGGTCATCATTCATCGTGAATGAGAACTTTGCTAGCAGAGAAGTTTAGTACTTTAAGTCTCGCCATTGTACATTTTGTCATCGTCTCTTCAACTCTTGAGATTTATTGTGAGTTTTATCGTAGGACTGGGCAAGAATAGATCTGTAGTGATTTTGAAGTAGAACGTTAAGCCGAGGGTTTTATTCCTTTCGTTTTTCCAGTGTAATTTTAATAAAGACACTAAGACTTTATTTGAAGTTTAATTCATAATAATTACAATGGTAAAGACTTGCCTGTCGAATTTAATAATCGAAGAGGTTCTCTTCTTGTGGCCGCAATCGAAGTTAATTGCTACGTGATAACATTTTAACATTAGCATAATTAGACATGGATTATGTCTTGTGGAAGTTGTGATCCTGACTAGTTATTATTTGTATTTATCAAGACTTCATACGTAAGCACACACTGCTGACAGCGTTCGGTCGACGGGTTGAATTAAAACACAAATCATGACGAAGATTACACCCTGGCTGGTAATTGTTTTTGTGTATCTCTTCATCACGCAATATTAACGTACGCATTGTGTTGGTTTCATAGATCTCATCACATATTCACACAATATTATGAGATAATTGGGCTGATTAATGGGCCATCAGTGTGCGGGGAGAACATTCTATAAATTACATTTTTATGGTTACTGTTATTTCACAGGTGCTTGGTGGGTATTTATTGCTGGTTTTGGCCCCAGGAAGTAATACCAAAGTCATCGTGAGTAAGATGAACAACATCCCATTAGAACCCGAGAGAACTGGTGATGAACCTAAGACATGTGTATGTTCCGAAGAACAAGCAGAGCCTCAGAACATGAGATTCAACCACAACGAGGAATACGAAGACATGGAAAGTGCACTTGCAGACATTATGAAACATCTTCCTTTCTCAAGAGATCATAATTACGAAATAAGTTATAATGAATACAGTGAAGGTGAAAAATCTTCAAGTGAAATTCCATCTTTATCTGCAGCAGATTCTGAGCCCTTCCAGCCTCTTAAGAAAAGTGAAGAAACTGCATCAAATTCTAATTCGCAAATAAACCAAGTGCAAGTTGTTGAAGAAAAACCTAAAGAAAAGCCGAAAGAAATAAGACAAGTAATATTCATTGAACCTCCGGAGTACATTTTTAAGCACGAGTTTAACATTCAACCTGCACCGACATCTCCACGCACAGTGATCTACGTGTTTCCACCTGAAGTGAAGCATCAGTATAACGTTACTGATGCAAGGATTCCGATAATGATGAATGGAACTCACGAACCAATTGTGTATTACTTAAACATGGATAATGATCCCAATGAAGATGGAGCCGTTGAGAAGGGACAAGGCTGGGATGCTGAAAAAGAATATTACTCTCCAGTAGATCAAAACAGGCTTGCTGACATGTTACCCGAAATTAGTAGCCATTCTACAGCACTGGAATCAAAGACTGAAGGTCAGAATTACCTACAATTAGGACAATTAGCTTCACAGCCACCAAGTGAGATGAACGCAGACGAAGCTGGGGATATAATTAATAGAAAAGTAAAATCTATAAATAATTACCGAGCAAAAGATGAAGAATCTAAAAAGCTATCGACAACAAAATTGCCACCAATAGCGTTTCTTTCTAAAAACTCTGCTGCAAAAGACACTGAAAGCTCTTGGGTTCCAATATCTCAACCATTTTTACCTTTCAAGCCTGTCAGAAACACTTTACAAGATAAAAATTTGCCAAACCATAAGTCAATCACTCCACCAACACCAATTTACAATCCTAATTGGTTGATCGATGATGTTGATAGTGGGAAACAACAAGAAATTATGCAACATTCTGGTAAATCAGAATTCGAAATCATTCCTGCTATACTGCAGAACTACTTTTATATCTCACCTGAACAGACTTATCCATTGTGAAATTTCCTAATGCTAATTTTACTGTAACAAAAACACCACAAGACCTTTTAATCATAATTTAATGCTCTGCATATAAATTGGAATTGAAAATACATTTGACTTTTGATAGCCGACAGTTTAGAACGTGTATATTATTGTCTGTAATCTCGGGCAAGCGGAAAAAAATCATTATTTTGCTCAAATTATTTTAAATGTTATTTTTCTATCAGCTATGCTATGCAGATATATTTAAGGAAGTGCATAAATTTATATAATTCAATGTAATTATTTTTATTTGATGACAAAAGCCAAGAGCCATTAGTAGCAATCAGTATTGTCCTATAATTAGAATGAGTTGACAAACACACCTCCAATTTAAAGTTGCCCAAATACCTTCACGTATCCTTCGATCGAAGAGTGTTCAGTCTGTGTAGCAATGAGTTAATATGAAAGAAAATAGCAATATTTCCACCCATGTGTTGAGTGATTAAATTCCTACACTTCTGGGCACCAATTCAGAAAGAAAATTACAATGAATCCGTTTCAATCATCGAGTAGAATGGGTTTTCATTGTCCAAATATTATGCAATCATCAGCCATGATTGAAATAATAAAGCCAAAAATGTATGATTAAAACAACTTACAACCCTCTAATGATTTACATTGCACATTGTCTGTCACTGAAGTGCGTGTAATTGATCCATGATTGTGATGTCGTACCATGTACTCATCACAAAACTGTCTTTGTTCCGAAACTAGAGCATTTTTTCTACCGTCAAAACTGACAGTAGTACATGGTGAATGAGGGTGAAAGATCGATCGACACTTGGCACCGACGAACGATAGGTTATTGTACTTGTACATTCATATCTGTACTTACGAAATGTTGTATCAGGTCCTGTTCTAATGCACACGATTGCATTCCTGATAATATCTGTCACATTCAACGACTACCCTCCTGCTGTTTCCCACACACTGAGTGATGCACAGAATCGATTAAATATTAATGTTTTAGTGTACTGCATCTCTGCGATTTTATTCAATCAGCCTCGCCCTCGAGGTGTGTAAAAAAGCTTCAAATATGCTATCCTACAATTATACAAATTCTAGTGGACTACTACGAGGAATACTAATCCGATGAGAGAAACCTGATTGGTAGTTTAATTACTTGTTTGGAATGCACTCTAAGGGTGCAAGAGGGCGATTTGGTTGAATGATATTTTGCTAATTATTAACCTTGCTGAAATGTCAAGAACTGATTTTCGCAATTAATGGTTGCAAAGACAATATGAATGCACCTCGTAATTGGGCCCAATTAGCATAAAACACGTTTCTTGAGCAATAATCAGAGTACAAAAGATTGATTTATGATTTAGAATTGAGATTTGTGTTTCTCCTTCACTCCTACCCATACCAGCTTACTTAATTGCAATGTTAGTTCAGGATAGTTCAAATTTTGAAGGTCTTGAGATTGAATCAGAAAAATCCCAGCAATTAATCGCGACAGTAATCTGATTAGGATTTCATTAAATACTTTTCAGGAGGAATAAAGAAAAAGATTGCAAATCTAACTAAAATAGATGGTGGCTGCTATGCATTGTACACTTCAGATCTCAATTTATAATCAAAAAATTACAAACAACACCAGGAACATCAGTAACAATGACTAACTACTGCCTGTCACACGATAAACGCTCAATTGGTATTGTTATTTGTTTTCTGCATTCACCAAAACTCCGATACAACAATGATAGAATTATAGAATGCGTAAAATTGAGAACCAATTATCGTGACGAACGTGAACAATGAGGGCGGAATTGATGTACAGTACACATGAATTAAAGGGGCTTTAGGCAGGACGGAAATGAAAAATTACTTAAGGGTAAAAAGCATCTGATCAAAGCCCATAGGTGATAGGTGTGTGTGTGTGATCACTACTGAATTGTTATTACTAGTATGTCACACTTTGAAATGTGAGAGAGCAAGATCTTCCGTACAAAGCCGGTTTCTCCATGTCAAATTATATCTGCTGATGAAGAAGAAGGAGGGATAAATGGCTTTAGCTGTGTATAATAGGTCTATAGGTATATTATTATTTTCTTCTAGGAAGAAACAATGAATTAGTGTGTAAGTACTTACACAGAGATAGCCTAACCAGTACGGGGATCTTACAAAAATTACTACTGCTGAAGATTCGTAAAGATTGATCTTACAATCGTCTGATTGTAAGGTACAGTAAGTTTTTGTGCAAAAGTCTGGGACAATGTGGAAATGAAGAATGCACACCTTTCGGCACAAAAAAGTGAAAATAAAAAAACAAAACATGTAATAAATTGGTTGTGTGTCTGCTTATTTTCAATGATGTAAGTAAAGGATAAAAGAAGTATAAAAGGTACACAATTCTACACAACTTGCAGTTTTTGACTACAAGCGAGACGGAAAAAATATCTAGCGAGAAAATAGGAATGGAAAGATAAACCAATTTATTTCAAATGAAATGAACCATTCAGGGGTGACTTATTTAAAATATTCTACACATTCTAAGATTAGTATTCTGCTCATAACTCACAAATTACGCTGTGTATTAAAATTAAATGCATAATCTCGCATAGCCATTATTATTGCATTTATTGCCAATTACACAAGTCTAAATTAAGGACACTTGATCAGATGATTAAGTACTTGTGCTCCAATCATTTCTTTCTAAATGTAGATTGAGGAAGAAAGACAGAAGACTAGTTAATCTGAAAAATTGCTTTTTCTTCTATTGCCTGTGCCAACTGTTTTGTATGAGTGTATACAAAAAAGTCTTTAATTACTAACAAGAAGTAATCCATCAAAGGTTCTATTTAACAGTCTACAGATTTTGATTGATGATAAATGTAAAATGCATTTCAAATCTGTATTACTATTGTGAATGAATTAAATGGGGAATTATTTAAAGTGTTTCATTGAGGTGGTGAATGGTAAATACAATCCAAGTGGGTGTTCTGTCCCATCACGAAAATCATAATAGTTTATGCACATCAGCGATCTTCAACTAATTCATTCCTGAATGCATGACTCAATCCCTCATACATATACACACGCCCAACTTAATTCATCTATTATATGCAAAATTATTTATGTGTGCGCAATATTCTAAGCTTTTGAGTTAATTTCACTTTCATTTAAAATTAAATTTGTCTCGATCCTCGATGTCGTTTAAAGAAGAGAAACTACATCTTCTTGAGAACACACGAGGTGATAAAATAAAAGAAAATGCTTGGTCCTCATCATGTAATTAAAAGCGTGTTGTCTCTTACTTAGCATTCCGTTCATGTTGATCTTGATATTAAGCGTGATATATTTCACGAAAAATCCTTTTTATATTTTGTGTGTATTTAAGTTATCCCTTCTTAATGCTAAATACCTTCATAACAATTTTTTAAAGATAACTTTCCGTTTTCCACGCAGCTTTCCTAAGCGTCATCATCACTTTTTAATACTTCAAGAACTTCAACTGCCGTCTTATTGTGTACTTGAGACATCATCACTGCAAATTATTCTTGGCACAGTTGATACTAATTACTTAATTTGTAGAAGGACTCTATGCAATAAGTGCAATAAACAAAACAACCTAATTTTGATGTGCAAGAACCTCCTCTATAATCGTTTTTTCACTGAGCTGTAAGTTGGATTTGGCTGTGGATGTGTAATGTATCCTTGATTTTCTCAAGATTATGATTTCATATTTTTGCATCATCCTAAAACAACTCAATCAACGCAAAATTTGATGTGAAGTGGATAAATAATTTACGTCTGTAAAGCACCGTCATCATATATTCACGTTTACCTTCTGTATTTTAACATTTTAAGTTTTAAGTACACGAAAATTGACATGGTAAATGCTGAAGCGTCCGTCATTATTAGTTAAAAACAAATAAAGGAGGATGACCCGACAAATATTACAGATATTAAATCTTGCATGATGATACTTTTGTGGTTTTCCAAATGAGTCGTTTACAAGATGCACTTGTAATTTTTCAATTGTTCCTTTCCACTAAACGCCATTTAAGTCAAATTCAAGGGGGTAAAGTAGCCTACAACCATGTGCGGTTAAAGAAGAAGTAATTTTTTGCAAAACGTGAAACATGAGATGAACTCCATGTCGTTAAAATTGAGTCCATAAAATGTGCCCACTACTTTTATCAATAAACCACGAAAACTACATATATTTTTACTAACCCTGAATTTCAAGAACGCATGTCTCGTTAACAAATATACACAACACACAATTTAACCCACAATTTTGCAGCAACATTTTCTCATTAGTAAAACTGACATAAAATGTCATAAAGTGCATTCTACACAATGTGACTAGTTTACTGCTACACGATTTCTGCTTGCCAACAAGAAACCATTAGATGATTAAGTGGGATAAAATCTTCAAATCTAAAACTCAATTTTGGTTTGATAGATGCAATTCTTACCTAAAGTTTGTATGTCTCCAAGTTTTTACATGAAAATTGCAACTTTTCACCATTTTTATGAATGCTTGGAGCAAAAAATCCCTTTTTTGCTCAAGTCATTCCCTGCGATGTCAGCAATTAAATTGTCATTTGTGCGTGAAGATTTCTTAGCCTAAATTTAAACAAGAATATAACTTGGTGCATAAAGATTCCCACACATTAACATTTAACATTTCGTTCTAATCTCCCATCATTATGGAAGATTGCAAAACCTTCATTAATTCTGAAACATCCTGTCTAAAGAATTTTAACCTATGATTTGATCTTCAAAGTTTCATTCAGGGTACACAAATTTGTATTTGAAACCCATCATAAGACGATCGATGAAGATGAAAGTGTCGGCATAAATCCTCCCTAATGTTGCTTCTACCCTTGCTGAATTGCACAACCGAGAACAGTGTGTGCGAATCTTTCAATTCATTTTGGATGACTCGTTGAGACACAATGTGTCACAAATTCTTCAGACTGCTACCCACGATTTTCATCTGTGTCTACTAATTGCATCTCACCGTAGGAGTACCCATACGTACACAGTCACCAAACGTACATCTCAGCAGTTTGATGTGTGATTATTGCACTCACTGAACCATCGAGTCTCTAATTCTTGTGCTCTATCGCCTTATACAATAAGGGCATTATTAATATTTATGAATAAAATCTAATACATAGCTTTTAATAAGCAACTCACAACAATGCACGCGAGTATAAGGAGAGAGAATGAAAAAGCACAAGACTTATTCGCACACACATTACTCCGTTACAATACTTACGAAGGAAGAGAATCCCTCTGGGAGAGATGCAATTTGAAATTTAAAAGATTCTTTCAATGGGATTACGACGACGAGTGCGATGATGAGGAAAATGTATACGTCAACGTTAACAATTTCTGCCTACACTTACTTCCATTTACACTACTGTGTTGACTGTATGAAGACAAAAATCTTATTCTTGCTCATTCATATGTAATCTCTATTTGTAAGAAATCACACGCATCCATGCATATTTGTTGTTCTTCATGGTAATCTTATTGAATTGAAGGAACGTTCACTTGTTCAGCGACATTTGGTAACGCAGTGAGAGAGATCGAGAGTGTGTGTGTGCATTGGTTATATCATCAGATTGTGGATATCTGTCAATTTGAAGGATTTGAAGTAGCCAAGAAGAGAATCTATAGAAAAAGTACGTGAAATATTGTACAGTAGTGAGACTACTTCTTCAACACTCACTTTTCTGCCTTATATTCTCGTATTCTGTTATTCCGGATGTCGTGACTGGGCTCTTAGTATTACAGAGCTTCTTGTCGATACACCCTGCCTCACTTAATTACCTATTTGTAGTTAAGATAAGGTGTACACACTCATATGCATCAAAATACACGTGAGAGACTTTAATTGTTAGTGTACCTTGGAAGTGGAATGTGATTGAAGGAAAGTGACGATTGGATCTTTTGTGTCATTGATTCCCAAAACTTTTATTAACGGGTTTGTGTCGACGTTTTTTGAGAAAAAAGAAGAATTTACTTCGCTGTGTGTGGTGCATTTGGGGTTTTTAATGTTTCATCCTCGTGTTTGTCATCTTTAAGTGATTTCACTGCGAGAGATATATGTGAAATAGAGTAATCGGCCTTCTAAATCCTTAGTAAGTTGCTTCATCATCCAAGTCTCATCGTCTCAAGTGTCAAGAGAAGGTGAAACGTGAATGGTGTTGAGTTTCTTGCACCAAATTCCTCTATATTAATATAAGGATTGCTGCAGAAGTGCAGCAGACTTTCTGCATTGCATTTCTTGAGCCTTTTGGAGTGACGTGACTAAGGAATAGAATTTATTCCGGATCCTCGTGAAAGATGAAGAGTTTGTGGGTAAGTATCTTCCCTCTATGTAATTTGATTCACCCGTACAAGATTTATGTGTCAACCTTTGACCCTACAATCAATTTGAAATAATTTGTGTTTCAGCACTCCGTATCACTCTTCGTGACTGTAGTGATTACATTTGTGATTGCATCTTCTTCTTATGAAGGATCTGACTTGCCAGACGACCAGGTTGAGCAAGTCTTGGCTTTGTACAATCGACATTGCAGATCTTCTTACGGGCTGTCAACATCTCCTGGACACAATGTACACGTTGTTTGTAAAGAAGGACGGGAAGATTACGGGCCTCCTAAAACGAATGTCATTAAGATTCCTCCAGGACCTCCACAGAAAAAGAACATTTTGTTTGTGGAAGCTCCAGCGTATGATGTGAAACATGAAATTACAGTCGTCGGAGAACCAGCAAAGGCTCCTAGGACTGTTGTTTACGTTCTGCCGAACAAGAATCACCATAACTTTAACTTCTTGTACCGCAATGGACATCAGGAAGTTCCTAAGCCACAAGTATTCTTCTTGGGAAGTAAATCTCAAGGGGGAATCGGGAGCAGTCCACCGTATGGAGGATATCCTTCCGGACCTGTTGAAGTTCCTTCAGCGAATTATGGAACTACTTCTACTTCTTCTGTCGCGACTGTCAGTCAACCAATCTCTAATAATAATCCTTCTGGTGGGTATCCTTCAGTCATCAGCGTACCTCAGAATGATTACCAGCAGATATCATCGCAGCAGCCTATTCAACCTTCAAGTGAATACCAGACGACCGTGACAAGTGTGCCGTCGACATCGACAACTTCGGATTCTTATTCGAACCAACCTTCAAGCCAAGTTTTAGTCAGTGAAGCTCAACCTGACCAAAGACAACCTGCTCCACCTCAAAAAGGAGGACGAAACGAAGAACTTTCGCTTCCTGGATTAGGACCTGAGTATGAGTTGGTTCCAGCAGATCCCGATACATTAAGTCAATACGAGAAATACTTCAATCACATTAAAAGTGGATATTCGACTGCCTTGAATGATCGAATGAAACAGTCTCGGAGTATTACCACAGGAAACTTTCCTTTTGCTGTTCGGAATACAGAAGTTGAACAGATGGATGATAAAGAAGCAGAGATTGCTTTTAAGCCGTTGTCTCAGTCGGGGATTCCATCGGAAGGAGTTCGAGAAGACACTTCCTCTGTTGCACCTACAGATGAGAGAAGAAGCAGGATTATCTTTCCTGATGAATCTATTCAGCAATTCCAGTATTCCAGTGTAGAAGCAACTGAAGAGCCAAGGCCAACGACAGAAGAGCCAGTAACACGAAAATCTATTAGTAATTTACAACAAAGGAGTCTTTTTAAAAGAAAGTCTCATGTGTCCAAAATCAGATTTCCAGGAGAGCCTTTCTCACCTGAAAAGTATTTGTTATCCTACAACGATTACTACAATTATATGGGATCACCGGGGTCACAAGAAGAAGTGTCATCGTCATCATCCAGTTCAAAAGAAGGTAACACATCCAAGAAAGGAAGGAGGAAGCGAGTTCGCAGCAAATCTAGATCATCATCCAAAGTTGAATCTTCCCAACAAAAATACAGCAGTGAAGAAAAAACTGTTGAGATTAAGGACAGAATTGAATCAATTGCATCTGCGAATTTAGACTTGAAGTCAAACCGTAGGCAGTCAAGCAGTCCTTTCCACGCAAAATTACTTTTGGCATTTGCTTCTCAAGCAGAAATGGAATCAACTTCCCCAGCCCCGAGCCATTCTTATTTTAGAACAATTTATACTACAGCAAGGAGTACAACAACAACTCCCAGCCCTTCTTTATTCTCCGACAACTTAAGAAGCACTTACACAGTTGTAGATAACCTAAGCATAACAGGAAATTCAAGGAATAGAAAACGCAGTCACCCTCCGGCATTTGAAATGATTCCAGCTCCCTTAGTCAGCTACAGTTATACGAAAGTTGCTAAATAAGTTTTATATTAACTCACGTACATTATAGAATGGACAAAGTTTACGTTTTTTACTATGAGACTTATCTTCTTAATTACTTCTTGTTCCGAATGACACAACAAGTGTCACCATCCATCTTCCGATTATCAAGAATGAATGATGGTTGATAAAGGTTTTAATTAATTAGACTAGTTTACATAATGTCTTGTTGTCTTACTTAACTGCTGTATGTACCTAAATCTATATTATTTAACTCAAATATCTTGTTACACTCAAATACTTAAGATGTTCCTTCAGTTGTAGATTACAATGATGGCTAGAGAATATTTTGAAATAAAGTTATTAGTCAAATGTTATTTGGTTTAATAGAATCATTTCCTCTGACAAGATTAACGGTGCTGCATGTAAAACATAAATCTCGATCTCCATGTCCAAAAATTTGCAGGCATGAATGACACTTCATTGTTCGCATATAATCCACTTAGACAATAATGGGGTCGTCGGTGTGGTCTCATTTAAAAGGAAAAAACTTGTCGCAATAACAGACGTGAAAGTGGATGGACTATATTTTAATTTATATCACATTTCGAGTCCAAATCTTCATGGATATGCCGCATATTATATAACAAATGCCAATAAACACAATAGATAGGGTATATCTATATGTCTGAAAAGAAACTTACGTGTAGACGTACCCAACCTGTCTGCAAGATTGAGCCAACACGTACATTTGTACTTCGTACATTTGTAGAGAGGTGACAGGTAGGCCAAGAAAATATTTCATTCACTGCACACAGTCACATATTATCTGACTTTAACTAATAGATGAGGATACTGTGTAGGCATAGACCAGGTAGGTCGATAGGTACAGATCAAATATTTTACTATAAAATATATTAACGCTGAATATCGCCGTATAGAATCTTCTTTTAATTAAAAGGCATCCAGTCATACTTGTTTCTTTCGATTGGACTTGACGTGACCAAAATTTTTACCCCTCATAATAAAGTTACACACGAGTATACGTACATTTGAACTCTTTAAAGAGTTCTTGGCAATGTGCGTGACTGTTTTTCCTTTCACACTTATAACTCATCAAACGAGCAAAAAATTAAAAGTTAAATCATAGCAAATTTTGATGCATCACTTCTAGTTTCTAGTCTGATTAATATTCTGCCCAACAATTAATGCTCTTCAAGAATGATGGACAATTCTAGGTTGTTTTATTGAAAAAGCAATAATTCCTGTACTATACAGATACAGTGTAATCGAGAAATTGTGTAAGACAACGTTTATTGGGAAGTTATAATAAAATTTCCTTTTGTAACATTGATGGTGCACTTAAAATAGTGGAGAAGTAATTGAATTTCCGACAATCAACAATTGTCAAGTATTTCTCTTTTCCTTGTTTCTGATATCTTTTAGATAATTTTACGCAAGGTGACAGGTGAATGTGAGTAGTATATACGAATTCTAAAGAAATTTTATCAATTAGTTGCTAGCTAGCTGATTGTAAGGACAAGTAGATAATCGGCGATACATCCCACGCATATAAAATCAGAAGCTGGTGGCTTTGCTGATTAGTTTCATTAAAATAACCTACGAATGACAAATCTCGGGAAGTAGTGTTTATTGCATCAAACAACAAGTACACAAGAATGACAAGAAATGATAACTAAAATCAAGAAGACTATATTTATCTAATTTTAAATAGAACATGAAACCGACCTTGAGGAATTCATCGTAAGTTCACGGTACATCCTGAGAAATAAAATCTTACGATTTCTCATGTAACTTGGCTGTAGTGCGTACTACTTCATGATAAATCGTGATGGAATATTGTTATCGTCATAATATAATTTGGTTTGAGACAATTGAGGTATTTCCAGATATTCGTTGCCATTTCATAACTTCTTGTTGCTGTCTGTACACTCTAGAGAGTCAATAGCTCTTCGTATTTGCATGTTTAATTGTTACATCTTCTCAGACTCGATCAGTACTTCTGTACGACTGTGGAAAGAGCTTTAATTTTACATTTCTGGTAAGAAATCTTGTACTTTAAATATTTCGTTTCTGTTCAAGCTATAAGTATTGATAATTGTAGCAATAACTCTTCATTTTGTAACCTTTCAGATTTAAGATGGATGTCAGACTTTTGATTTCGGTGACAGTAGGAGTCATGTTTTGCCTCATTCAGTCCTCTACGAGCTTACCATCTTCCATAGGTCTTGGAATAAGAAAAGATCTTGCATCTAAACCGAATGCGGGAATAAAGTACTTAACTAATATTCCACAAGCTGAGCTTCGAAGAAGCAAGCGACAAGCTTTACTCCCGGTTAAATTACCACTACGAATATTATTAGTTGGACAGAATTTGATACGGTATTTTAAAAACCAATTTCTACAAGCGTTTGCTAGAATTGTGTCATTCTTCAGGACTCTTGCGATCAGAGTTTAAAATACAAAATGTATACAAATATGAAATATTATATTGAATACTGTGAACATATGCCGAAGAAATCTATTTCAATTTCAATCCATGGGTATAAATTAATTGTGTTTTAATTACGAGAGGAATAAATAAACAAAGTTTAAATCGGATTAATTGTTTTAAAATTGCTTTTTATCTGTGTTTAAATTCAATCTTGCATTTGCATACAAATAAAGGCACGCGTAATAAGACGCAGTGTCTAAAAAAGTGACATATTTTCCCACGCTAGAGTTATTCTCTGCATGCAATAATGACATGTGTAAATGAACTGAGGAACTACGTAT
>JAQGAC010000257.1:0-31683 GCA_034696585.1 Isotomurus maculatus
ATTACTCTAAATGGAGTTGGGAGAGTCCACTATTGTGCAGGGGTGTAAGGAATTGCGTCATCCAATGGAACCTTAAGGTACTTCACGCAACTCAAAACATGGGGAACAATAAATTACTAATAAAATAAAAGCAGTCCAATTATTCGTACGCAATAAAACAATTTATTGTTAACATTTGCCATCACCACCACCCCTTCTACTGCAGAATACTCCAAAAAAAGAACATTAATTGCTGTAGATTCACAAATCGGTAAGAACAAAACCCATAACTGATAACCAAGAGATCTATAAAACGTAGAAAAACTACTAGGATTACGACTGACTGAACCTAAGCTACACGGCTAAATTCACGAGTAATTAACTAACAAGGATGAGTCCAGAATAGAGTAAACAATAAATAATAAATGTAGGAACATGTAATACGTATTTAAATTAAAACCATCAACTCCCTACAACAATTAATTACGTCCTGACGTGACTACCAAAATAATAATAATGTTCTGAGTTGATAACATATCATCGCAAACATAGACACGTTTTAGATTATTAGAAACTAGCATATTAGAATGTTGAAGTGTAAATGGAAAACGTTTTGTTCTTTAAGCTGCAGCTTGCAACCATACACTAATTATTATTCAGAAACGATTACACACAATGAGCAAACACCACGACGAAATATTTATAGTTCAATTAGTGTTCTTTTACATGTATTTTAAACCTTTCAAATATTGGAATTAAAAGTGTATCTATGTATTGGAATATCAATACTTAATTTGTTTAATTATTGGCTGTGTTTCCGAAATGCTTGCTTGTAAACAATGACACTGACTTTGTGGCAGATTCTGAGTGGAATAGTTCGAAAATTAAATAGTGTACAACAATAAAGTGTTCTTCTGCTTTGATTTCGTAGTGCTGAACAAACGGCGTCCCAAACATTAACTCTGTCTTGCATTGAGAAACGACAAGTAATGTATGACACCATCGCACAATTATAAATATACGGAGAAGGTTCCTTCCTGCACTATCACTGTGCACACACTACTTAAAACTTAAAACACAAACAGTCTAAGGTAGTCTACATAATTTACACAGAGTATCGTGTTGATGAGAGTCCGAGTGTTGAGTAAATAAGTAGGCTGAACGAGACATAATGTAATTCTGATTTCCCTGACGCAAGAAGTCTGAATCTGAAATGCGTGTAAAACGTCGAGAGTTGTTCGGAGTGAGTAGCGATAGAAGATCGTGTTTTTGTGGTTTCAGTCTGCTTCAAGTGACAACAATAATCTGATGAATTTCTACACAAAATCGCCGAGGTTAGAGTTCCCGTTACATCAAACACGATGCTGTTGATGTCTCGTCTCTGACTTGTGGTAAGCTCCGGCATATGGATTCCCACTCGTTGGTCTGCTGCTTCCTCCTGAGTTCACATTGACACGTTTACAAGTTAAAACCAATTGAATTCAAAATATTTTTAGCCTGTTGACTTGTCTAACCTCGTTCTCTATTTCGGTTGGGGCCTCTGCCCTCTCCAAAACCGTGTGGAGGACCTGGAGGTCTGGGCCCAGCAGCAACTGGTGGCGGGGCGCTTTGTCCGGGTGCAGCAATGGCCGAGTAAGGCGGAGGGGCTCCACTTGGAGGTCCACTAGGAGTGCTGGAGTTTGCTGCACGGTATTGTGCACTATGCGCATGACGCTGAGAACAACACAGTATCAATTATGACTAATTATCAGTAATGAATTTCTACAAATAAAAGGACAACTTACATGTCTTCGAAGGGTGCTTATAGGTCTACGAAGTGTATCTCCAATACGAATGTGAGGGGCCTTCTTCGGATTCGACGAGGGAGTGTGGACGGCACAGCATTTGATGAACAGTCCCATCAAAATTATAAACCCGACGCCCATCAGCAGAACAGCCCACCAGTACTCCTACAATGAAAACAAAATCTTAATAATATTTATTTATACAATTTAGGAATTACTACGGAAGCATTTTAACTAGAGTCAGGAATTGTAAGCGATGGATGCTCGAACTACAGCTGTATTGATAGTAGTGTTCTTACGCGTTATCACAACCTATTATACAGAAACATAAAATCATAAACAACTTGGAATTCCTTACCGTAACCCACTGAGCAATATTCAGAAGAGTTTGCTTGTTGAACAACAAATTTTTAAGGCGAGCTAAAGGACCTTCAGCGTCCACTGCTCGACACTTCAGAAAGACATCACAGTATCCCTAAGACACAGAGGTAATTAATTATGTGTACCACCGCTGTATACCCTTTAATTAACGCATGATTGGGAATGTTAAAGACGGGTACCTGGAAGTTGTCACAAGGAGCCCCAGGACGGAGACTGAGTCCTCTAGGAAGGTCCCTCAAATCCAATTCCGAAGTAGACCGACACCGTCCACTGTCATCTTGACACGCGAGTTCACACAGTTTCCTTTTGTCCACGGATTTATCATTGCTCGAGAGAAAACACTCCTTAAGACCGAACTTGAGGCAGATCGATCCTCGACACTCTCCGTTTTGGCACACCTTTGACATGACCACAAATAAATACACCGTAAGGCAGCCAATCAACAAACCAAATAACCGCAGAGGTACTTAACACCACTTCAAATACCTGAGTTCCATCATTACACGGGCTGAGATTAGGCTTCGGCCGAGGAACAGGACACTGCGCACTCGTCCCATTACAAAACGCTTCAAAACTGCACTCAGTCAAGTGTTTACACAATTGTTTCCGCGGCTGAACAACAAAGTGACAACTCTGGTCACAGCAAGGCCCTTCACTGGGACTGCATCTTGCCGCAGGCTTCCGTCTGCACCCAGCTGCGTCCGGATTCTGGCTTCTATCCCGTTCCACTTGCCTCGGATAACAACACTGCTCCTCACACTCCTCATCCGTAAATCCACAGTCACATTCTTCCCCATCTTCCACAATCTTGTTCCCACAAAACGTTCCATTCGTTGCTACAAAATCAGTTACACAATTAAGACCATCCAGTCATTCTAAAAACAGGCAGCAAAGTTTGAATCGCCAAAGTACCTATGAAGCAATTATTCTTTTTCTGATCGTGGATGATGGCATCCAACACTGAGGAGATATTCCTTACGGAACACTCCGAGAACTTTGAATTATTCGGACGATCTCCGCTTGTAGCTGAAGCGAACATAATGTAATTTCCGTCTGTTCCTCCAGGACGACATTTATTTGGATAGTCATGCTGCAACCATAAAACAACACCCATTAAAAATAACAACACAAGATTCCAAGTCCATCAACACCAACAAAAACAAACGCAGAACTCACCGGAGATCCAAAATTATGCCCGATTTCATGAGCAAGTGTCAACTGAGACACTTTCGGGGGGACTCGGCTGTTGTAATTAACAAAAGTAATTATTCCTGTGTTTAAACTTCTCTTTGTTGATTGGTAGACTCCTCCAATTGTCTCTGTGTACGTCTTGTACTTCTCACACACTCCTCCCGATGCGCCTGCAAGAAATTAAGAATTTAAATTCGCAGTCCCGCCTTCAAAGTCGATGATTAATAATCACTCATTTAATTACCAGACGCAGATGCAACCCAAGCGAGACCGAGAGTACCTCCAGTGAAATCTCGATAAGTGAACACGTAAGCAAGACAGAAGAACTCGTGATCCAGAAGTGAATGCAAATTGAGGAAATTGCTGACATCAATGTTCTCCATGCAAAACAAATTCTTCTCTCCTCTGTAATCCGGCCGACAAGCTTTGTCAGTGTCAATCTGAAGAGCGAACCACACAAATCCATTAGACCGTTAGTACACAATTAATTACCATTCTGAGCCCATGTCAGTCGGTCACCTTTATACGCTGAACCTCAAATCGGATGTTTTTATACGTCTCCTTCCCATCGAACAGCGTGTTGGAATAAATATTATTGACCGCTTTCACATGCTGAGCAATGAGAGAGAGGATTTCTTCTCGGATTTTGTTCTCGTCATTTGTTCTCTCCTGCATCGCATTAAATCATTCATTACTTCATTACTTCATTATATACAGCCAGCAGCCGAGCTGACTTTCGGCTTGATTAGAAATTACAATTGCATATTAAATATTTAAGTCACACCTGCTCAGCGATGTGCTTCCACAGCAAAGGATCCGTCTGGATGGAAAGTGTGCAGGTCGTTCTGGAAGAGGCAGTCGTTGGCCTCGCAGCTCGTCTCCCTCGTCCCTTCACAACTCCACCCTCGTCAATTAAAAACGGGTTGTTGAAGAACATCGAACTCGAGTTCCCACTCAAGTCATTCGCTTCCCTTGAGTATTTCGAGAACGCAAATTCATCTCCCAAACTCGACGGGCCTTTCTTTTGCCGAGGCTTCGACTTTGGGTGACTTAACTCTGGAGTCATGTCTTCCTCTGCGGAGTATTGAATCCCTTCCATCCACTCCATCACTTCGTCTGTTATTCCACACCCTTTCGCGTGACCTGAACACAATACACAATCGTTATCAATGATCAATAATGTTATCCCACAGGTAACTCGAAGGTTAATCCATACCTGTTCTTTCAGCGTGGAAAGGGTCGTGGACATCATCGTCCTTGTATATCACAGAATGAAGGCTGGCATTTGTACTTGGGAGTGAGGGGTACTTGTGAGCTCGCTCAACGTAGAACGTCTCATCTGGCAAGATTATCTTCCCGTCAAACACTCCGTTCTGAATCGAACCAAATGCGTGACTATTCGAAACTCCTACATCACAAGTAACCGTCATTAATTATCTCTTCGTCATTTAAATCATCATAGCTTATAGCCGTTCCTTCAGCAATTACTGACCTTCAACATGTCCACCGTAAAGGTGGGACATATCGCTGACACCCCCACCCAAAGCCCCGTCTCCATCGAGAAGTAAGTTCTCGCTGAACGCACTCGTGTCCCGTTTAAGTCTCAGTCTGAACTCTCTCGAATGAGCCCTGAAGTTGATGAGGACTTCGGGCTCATCAGAAGATGACCTGGGACTTTCAATCCATCTCTTCACTCGGTTGTGATGATGAACCACTTCTTCCGTATTATAGTCCAGGGACTCATAGTGGCCTATGTACTCATTTAGTCTCTCTCCTGTTCAAACACACAATTCATTCCCAATCAAAATCCTATATGAGTAATCTTTTTGAATATTTGTAATGCTTCACTCAGACTCTCTTCTGGGCCTACACATTTTTTACTCACCTCCTTCAATTCCCGGAGAAAGCACGTAGACAAAAATAAGGAGCAATGGAATTGTGTAAATGTAACATTCTCCCGTTCTCCGGAGCATTTTGAAGATCACGCTTTTATTCACACTTCGAAGAATATAACGCCCCTTAATTAAGCTCTGTCCAAACTACCTTAGCCCTCAATACCTCCAAGTCTTTAACACATAATGTCAAAATCAATGCACTGCTTTCATTTCCCCCGTGGATTAACTATCCAAAAGCAGATTTAAAGTTAAAGTCGTTGTACAAGATGCACACAAGGTGGAAACGATTATTCTTGTCATTGAAGTCTCATGTTCAATGTACCGTAAAATAGTGTACAACTTGATCTTGTGCTTGTAGATATCAATTAATTACTATAGCGTATCACACACACACAACACAGATTCAACTAAGGGGCTGTCCATAAACCTCGTGGTCTTTTGGAGGGGGGGTGGGGGTAATGGCTCCCTATCTTATCAACGTTAAATTTCCCCATAAGACTAATGCTAAAGGAGGGGGGGTGGGGGTCAAAAGGGCCCTATTTCCGAGCCACGAGGTTTATGGACAGCCCCTAAACGTATTCGTAAGATTGGCAAGTGTGTAGTAAAAAACACGAACTTAAATGAAGATATTTTCAACCAAATAACTAATTACGCTATTAGGAGGGGTTTTGTTATGATGTGTGGATCAACGAAAGCTGACTGACTCATAAATCGCTGAATCAAATTATGACAGTGTCTAGCTCTAATGTCTGGGTCTGTCTATACTAATACTTACTGTATACTTGCTCACTCACTGTTCAGTTTTAACTACACAGGAAGTTACATTGACACTTATACACCTTGAATCTTATCGGACAACCTTAACTGTAATCTTGCTGAGGGTTAATAAGTTGTTTTTATTTAATTAAAGTCCTGCTGAATAATTCACATGACGGAAACATAGACACGTAAGAGATTAAAAGATGGCCCAAAACCTGTGAACACTCGCAAACTGGCAGAGTGTATGCTAATAAGTTCGTTTTAGTAGCACATAAAAATATAGTTAGGTTAGTATGTAAATTTTAAACTAATAAGTTCGATGAGATTTAATCACGATTTCAATGCTAATAATAACATCCAGGTAGTTGAACAAATCGCGATTTTGTTTTGACTTTAATGATTCGAAATACGAATTTACACTACACATGTAGCCACAACCTCAATTCAAATTCTATTTACGTTACTGTCAAAAACGGACACACAACTACACTGGATAATCTTCTACACTTGGACTGGACACAATTTCCTATGCTACCACATTCACACTATCACAACATTGAAGCAGCAGTATTAATTGCGATAGTTTTGCACTTTTCCATGTTTATTAAAGACGCTTCCCAGAAACTAGGTGTTTCTGGGAAATCACAATGTTTAGTAGTGACACTGTTACGTACAGCTTATTCTTAGAAACTGATCAAATAAGAAACTTGATAAAACAAGGAATGTTATCTTTTAAAGAGTTGAGTTATAGTGGGTTTGCAAAGTGATGATGATTTAATAGTAACACACTAGAGTTAAAACAGTTGAGTAATATTTTTGTCTTATTATTTACTTTTACACTAGCCGAGCCACCAGCCACACACCACATTCCTTGCGTAATCACCTTTGCAGCTTAACAGAATAGTAATAAAAATATTTTGCACCGCATTGCAAGCTCAAATCCTGAAAACACTGTTAGAAATAAGAATAAAATGTTTCTAACAGTATCAACATCAACTATTCAACTGTAGAAGTGGATGTAAATTAAGGGATGATGGCAGAATGGCAATGTAAAGAGTTGAATTGTCCTCGTGCTGTGATCGTCAGAGATCGGGATGCGCTCGGCTTAAGAGACCGGATCAGTGAGGTTTAATCCCACAGCTTCAAAAATAAAGCAAGATTTAGTTGTGTGATTGTGTCCATCATGGACCATTACAGTATTACACTACTCATGCAGTGATTTACATCAGTTCTTTATTGACTGTTAAGGGTTCAAATATACACATAATGTAATGTAACAAAATATCCACATTTTTTCGTTCCTGATTTCTTTCCAATTGGACATATTTTAATGAACAAATTTAATGAAACTTAAGCTAATTAGTGCGACTATCATTGAACTTCAAAAAATTCGTTATATTCAATTCATTAATGACAATACTTTTTAACAGTACAAGTTTCATTTTATTTCTGTTTCATATTATATTTTTATGTTACATTTGCTAATACAAATCCGCACTCTGCTTCTTGAATGCAAAGTCAGGACTCGGTATACAGTCACTCAATGTTTTGGTTTGATTTCCTGTTTAACTCCCCGAGAATAATTAACACAAGGCGCTATAGTTTGATTAGATACTTGGATTTAGATATCACTCGATTTACCTTTATTATCTTTAACGAGTACAGTGACGGATAGTTTATGTATATTCAAGAGCCATGGAAAGGTTGCGATAATAATAGCAATGAATCAATCACTAACACAAAATATCATTGGGGTATGTAATTTGTAATGTAAAGGAAAAGTTGAGGCAGTATTTTAATATTTTATTCATCAATTTTTTATTTACAAGATTGGTTGGTACTGGACCTTTTATCTCGTGATCCGTAGTTCAATCGTTGACAGTGTAATCAACCTTGAAGTTCCTTAAGAGCAGGTACTTTATTTCGGTGAACCTGCGTGCTTGAAATATTCGAGCAATTTAAATGCTGAATTCTAAAGCTGATCTTTATCTAACGTTGAATAATATCTTAGAACCGTTGTAATTTGTGCAGCTCTTACCGAACAGAAAGGCTTCTCTTCTCATTTATGAAACAACTATTTTAGTACTTAGGAAGGTGAGGTCAGGTCTGTAAGTACTGCTAAAAACTACTATTACTAGTATTACTACTAAAATATTGTTTTAGTAAATAGAATATTGTGAAATAGTTTACTATCCGAACAGTTGAATACAGCAATCAAAAAGCGTATAAGAATGTAGTTGCAGCTTGCAGCATCACAGCTAAAAGTTTTTGCAATTACTTTATTTTGGATTACAAACCGGAAATCGCGAAACTTGCATATAAATGTTCAATGGAGGGTACTAACTTCTGATCAAGTGCTGGTGAAATCTGATATTTCTGTAATTTTAGTGTGAACGTTCCATGAATTCTTTCCGTCTGTCCCGGTGTTAACGAAAAGTAGAATTTGTAAAAATTGGGGAAAGATGTGGAGCTCCTTTCCAAAGTTTTGGTAATCAGCAATCGTGCAAAAATGTGTCGTCATATATGAAAGAGGTCTTGTAATACCGAATTTTCCTACTTGTTTTTTAAAACATTCGCCAGGTATTGCGCTTATTTGACACGATGTTCAACTAAAGATGAAGATGCCATAATCTCAAACTGGTGACTGAGATGTTTTACATAATTTAAGAAATTCTATTCAACTTGTTCGAAATGATTCACAAGTTACGCAACTCATGGCACTCATGAAAGTTTATGTTTAGTGAAGGATTTTTATTCATTGAATTGTGACTACAGTTCGTTATAAAAAGCACCGATCAGTAAACTGAACTACTACAATTTGACTTGATCACTCCTTGTTACTAACAGTTTATTTTAACCTCTACTTGCATCAATCAGCCAATTGGTAAAACACTTTTTTGTTCACTAGAATCTTCAGCCCAGCATGAGCTAGAAACAATAGCTGCTTTCTCTTTGTTGCAAATACATCCGCTTAAGCACATAAGGAAGGCAGTTCGGTCTAATTCTAAATTATTGAGTACTTTGTGTACTCCGTACTAAAAAATTCTCGACTACTTGTCTCGGAACTTTTACTCCTTCTTTACGTGAATTTGACGTGCATAAAACAACAATATAACCGAAATATAGTCGAGAGCAGGTTTGTACGGAAAGAAATAAACCTGGAGGAGTTTACGACGACGCAAGAGGAAGGAAAGAAGTCAATTTCATTATTTCATGAGGCTGAGAGAGATTGCGAGTTTTGTCTGGGAAGGTAAACTCTACTTTAAAGCCTGAGGATATGAACAAAAATCAACAACAAACAGCGGAGAAAATAGAGTTGCAGGAGCATCACAACAGAGCCGTGCAGAACAAAGTTTTATTATTTGTTCCACTTTCAAGAAGCAGAAGAAAGTGTTCTCCTTTCAAAGAGGGAGTAGGTGGACGAAGAAGAACTCAAGGCATCCTCATTCTCCATGAATTCCCCATTTGATTTTCAGCCTATCTCCTACAAAAGCTGCTTTACTACAAATTCCTCAAAATTCAAATAAGCCCTTACTTAGCCCAAACATAAATGAGACCTGAATAGAATCATGTTCTGTTGGTACACAAGATTTCTACACACATTTATTCTCCGCGTTAGTTGTGAAAATGGAATGCTAAAGACTATAATAATGCGAAAGTATATGAAGAAGCAAATAATCTGGCTATTATCGCTTCCACTACTTTCGGAGAGATGAAAGTACGGAAGGAATGATGCTTACTGTCACAGACTACAGATCTCTCTAAGTCTCTCTCCTCTCACCTTGGCATACAATAAAAGTCTTTTATTGCATTTACTACTCCTACTATTACCCCTGTAATGTACATTGGAGGAAGACGTATACTTGAGGTGTGAGGGATCAAATAGCAGGCTTTAGCCCTACTTTGTTCCAACCATCGAAGAAACACGAAGAGAGGAGGAAATGGAGATCGTCTCGTGTCTTCACATCACATTGCATGCCACTCTTGATAGAAAAGTTGTGTGGAATTAGAGGAGAGAATGACATGGGGAGATAAATAAAGACGGAATTAAGAATGTTGCTCAAATCTCAAGAGAGACCTTTCTCTTTATGTTTATTTCCTTTCTGTATCTTCTCCGCGTGAAGAGAAAGTAGTGATGCCCTCACCAACGCCAACCCAACCTTTATTTACCAAACAACATAAAAGTTCTTTTATTTTTTCAATATGTTAGCCTGTCTCATTTCCACCTTTCATTCTGCATTCTGAGCAATGAATGTGACTCCTAGTGTGTTACCACACACACACACACATAAGGGATAGTGCAGAACCAACTTACAACTAAACATGTCTGCCAATGTTCAGGTACTCTCAGGTAGAAAGGTATTTTCCAGAGAACATAAAGGAGAAAATACTTTCTACAGTTGATGGTGGTGGTGGTGGTGGGTTCTCTGTGGCGAGAAAGAGATGCCAGTATCCGTACGGAGAAATTTTCATCCTCAGAGCTCGCCATCCAGTCTGCAACCACTGCTGCCTTCATGCTAGCCCACATACTCCAGAAACAAACTTTCGACGACTACCACCGACGAGACGTGCATTAGTGGAATGTCTGCTACACTTCGGAGGACGTACGAGAGAGAAGGAATGCGTAATGGGTGTGTAGTGTTGTAATTTGTAGGGTCGGCTAGGACTTACAAAGACACGTGTGACGTGTACTGCCAAGTCCTACCTAAAGGCCAAAAGCTGCGCAAAGGGACCAAATGGGGAGCCTCCACATTCGCATCCCACTTTCTATTAAAGAAAAGCTTCGCCCTCGTCTCTTCTCCAGTCAATGCCTCACTCAACCTCTTTCCTCCCGAATCTCCGGAACAATCTCCAGAGACAAATACGCTCCAAGGTACACCAGCATCGTCTCACTTCGCACACATGAATCAAGATCCACTCTCCCAGTCTCTTTCTTCTTCTTCTTCTTCAGTGGTAAGTAGAAAGTCACTCAAAGCATCTCTCACTATGTAGCAGTAGTGTAAGTATCGTGTTAAGGTCAAGTTTGTGTGTCTCAAAACTCTCCTGGACAAAACACAATCTGTCATAATAGGTAATTTGCAACTTTCATTAGTTCTATCGTTGGTTCATCCCTCTCAATTGAGTGTGAGACACATTCCTAGTCAGTCAAAGGGTGTGACGTGGGCACAAGTAGGAAGGAACACACAGCCATATAGATTCGCATAGATTGCCACTTATTGAATAAAAGCCAGATAGCTGGAGACCAAATGTTTCCTCACTCGTTAGGGTAGAGAGCTGATTATGGCTGAGGATTCATTCATCAGACAACTTTTGTCAAGCAAACAACACTGAGGAGAGACAGAAACACGTAGAGCACTAGTAGAGTAGCGATTTAACAGAGGAGGAAGTCAGAAGCAGCAACTCCTGTGGATGAACCCTTCGGTTGTCGCAATGTGAGGGAAGGCCTTCTTATCTCATTCCGCACATTCAACTCGCTTCCATCAAAAGCCAAACTTAATCTCATCGCAACCCTTTCTATGCGTTGTTTTTTCTCTTTGTCAGACTGACTGGGTAGTTGCATCTGTGTAGTGGCTCGTCAAACACAATACACTCTCCGTCTCAATGGAATAATGTTGAATGACTGAAAGCGGATGCAGAGAGGGAGGGTGATGGTGAATCTACACTCAGTAATCAACAATACACATATATACGTCTTTTATATATACAAGCATACACAACTCCGTCTGTACTTTATTCCAGTAGCCTTCCACATTGAAGCAACCACTGGATAATTCCTCGTCATATTTACGTCACGAGATTCCACGAGACTTATTGTGTCTGTGTAGTAGGTAGAGTTGAGGGGAAATTGAGACGTGCTGTGTGTAACCTTGCATCGATCCTTCTGTCTCTCCTTCTACTGAAGTAGTTAGAGATGGATGAAAGTTTGAGAGAGAGGCTGTGTTGTAACCCTCCAATTAAATCAGGGGTAAGCAAATTGTGGTGAGCCACGAGATTAAGGAGTATATATAGGTCGTAGGCAGACGTGTAGGTAGTACGATATAGATAGAGACACTTAAGTGAGTGACTGCATCGATCACAGGGATGAGTGTGATCGCCCATGATTACTTTCATAGTTGGCATAAGGCAATATTATAGTGGAGCTATCAATTGCATTACTTACTCCTGACATTTGTTGGTTTGGATCGAGTTTCTGAGAGAGCCGGGTGGGATTCTTCAGCATTCACCCGGGTCTCTCCCGTCCATTATCGCTACCCAGCCACCGATGTATCTAATTTCCTCTCTCGGACACACGAGGCATCCATCCGAAGTCTACACACTCCCATCCATCCCGTTGTCAAAACCGGTACGCGAGAACTGAGGTACGTGAACGGTGCTGTGTGTGTTCCCGTAGAACCCACCGGCTTGACTCTGGTGGAATAATTTCGCAATAACTACATAATTTATTACATCCAAAGTGATCCAATAGCCAAAGCCAGAGGATGAATTATACATTAGATGGAGGAAAGGGGAACAACACTCCCGTATTCGTACTCTCTACTCTCGCAGCATCACTCCAACCAACCCGAATCTTCAACCCGTCCTTCCTTCCATCACTCCTCCGAACCTACATCATCTCCCCGAAATTCGGCGGAGATCCGAGTCCGGAGATCGGAACAGCCATCCATATCTCACCACCACGACTACCACTTGAGGAAGAAATCGACCCACAGACGCATCCCATCACATCTTGGACCAAGACCAAACTCTCTCCACCATCTCTCCTTCCCCCACCACCCCCTCCACTTTCTTCAACTTGTGCTCATTAACTGAGAGACTACTCTCAGCATACGTCTCAATGATACAACTCTCCATCACACCTCTCATCCCCTCCAATTAAGTTTAAACTGATGAAGAAAGCACACTCAGCCAACACAGACGAGGCTGGATTAACGAGCCCAGAACAAAGTACAAGGTAAGACACACACTCATTTTAATACTCTCCTCCGTCATTCCATGCGTCCTTTCATCCCTCACTCTCATCCTAATACATCCGTCTATATCCATGTATACCCTGTCTTCCTGAAGAGCGCATCTCTTTACTTGCTATATTTATATACACCCCTCATTCACCGTGTTTTATATTTTCTTCCGCTTTATTAAACTACAAACAAGTTATTGCACACACAAACTTAAGTGTATTGACAATCAGTTAAGTACCACAGCCTCTTTGTCGGTGTGGGGTTCTCTGCAGGCAGTAGATGTAGAATAATTATATGTGCATATTATCATAGACGCAACTGAGCGTATAAAGTTAGCTAGACATTTTGCAAAATGTTTTGACACACTAGAGACAAAATTCCTAATTCTGCCCGCAACAAATTATCTATCTAAATGTATCTGAAAAAGAATACCCATTTTCTTAGTTTCAAGGAGTTTAAAAAATCTTCATCAGGCGTCATTTACACTTCAGGTGTATTCTCATCCTGGTCTTCTACACCTGCACTCAATCACACTTGGGGTCAAGTGAGAAAAGTGGCTTTGCCTTAGCAGAATGAGTGATTGAGACGTGCATTTGTATCACTGGGCTAGTAAAGAGAGAGTTCTGCAGTCACTTGCTTTGTTAATGGACGTATAACAATATCCTGCGGAAGGAATTAAATGCCAAGTAGAGAGCACGATCCTCCTGGTCGATTGTTTTATTGTTGTAGGAAGAGAAATGTCCGTCTGATGATAAATATCTCTGCTCTCTACGTCCACCACCACGGTGTGTGGACTGTGGACGAGGGAGAGAAAGTCAACCAGCAGACGCACAAGGTGCAGAGAGTTCTGCTTGGATTCACGGATATCATCGAGGTGAGTGCATAGGTTATTATTAAGAGTCCAACAGAGCTGAGCCGTAGAGTACATTCCATCCAAGCTTAGTTTCCCTTAGTTCGCAAATCTCTGTTTCTGATGCGTCCAACGATACGAAAGAGAAAGTAAAATTGATAGCTCTTTTACTCGAGGCTATTTAGACACCCAATCTATTAGAGACAAGTTTAAGTGGGTGAGAAAGAGTGACATGGCACCGGACCAATCCTCTACTTACTCTTCCTATGCCACCCAAAAGTACACCACACAGATTCTAGGCAGACTTTTTCGAATACCTGACGGACAAAATCCGGGACGACCAAAGAAAAGGGTAATTTTCATCTCCCTCTGAGACTCCCCATTTCCACAAGTCTCAACGGAGAGTAATTTTTTACGTGGAAAAGGTAAGTACAGTTCGACTTCTAAGAATGGAGAATAATGTTCCCGAATACTTTCACAGTATTTTGAGATAAAGCCTGGAATTTTTTTCGTTGTCTCCGGTTAAATTGGTAAAACCTGGTGATAAATGTCCATCCACTTTTACCTTTTCATTGGCAAGGGTATAACTTATTGGTTACTTCGTAGTAGCTTATCTTTCTTTGTTTTCTACTCCTACATTCTTAGCCGATGGAACTTATCTCAACTATTAGTACACAGGGAGATAAGTGAACGTAGATTATAAGGAGAAAGCAGGTAGAACACCAGACGTCGGTTATAGAGACGTATGAGACGTGCGTTGGGATTTAATGAGGAACACATTATGGGCCAAACTTTTCACATTCAATTCAACATCTTAGCTCAAGCTGGTACTTAGGATATCACCATTATTAGAAACGTCCTGCTGAGCCTAGCTTTCTCCTCCGTGTGGTCTCACTCAGGCTTTGGCTAACAAACGGATAAATTAGATTTGAGATTAGAAAGTTGGAAACTTTTTAAACCTTTTTAGGAAATTATTAAATTCGATAAATGAAATGATTGTGTGTGCAGAGGGAAAATGAAGTGTGGTGCAAAATGAACAGCACCCATTGTGCTGACAGTTACTTCAGCCTTGCTCATTTCATTTCCATTCTAAGAGTTTATTAGAAAGTTGCTTAAAGAGTGTATACAACTAAACTCCCAAGGATTGAGTTACAATTGAGTGTCGTTAGAACTAATGAAATTATGTGTTGGAATAATGATAATCATAACAATAAAGGGAGTCTTAAGAAGGAGGGAGAAAGAGAAGAAAGCAGGGCTTGCATTATTATTATTTTAGAGATGAAATACACAGACGGTGAAGAATAAAGATTCGGAGAGAGAGAGAGAGTAGATTTGATTTATTTTATTACCCTGTGAGTTGTAGACGACTAGAACAAGAATAAATTGCTCCTTGTTCGTCTCCTCCAAGATTGGTCACAAAGGTCTCATTAACTCTTTGATGTTGACGAAGACAGACGAAAGAATTGAGTGGAAAAAGCTTCTTCATCGGAAAGTGGGAGGCTGAAGAAGTGGTGGTGGCGGCGATGGTGGTTGTAACTGCTTTAAGGAGATAAGTATAACTTACCATCACCATCGTGCGTTTCATCTTTTGTCTCCAGTCGTTCGCATTCTAGGCTATCGAGAAAGTACAAAGCAAAGCCAGAATAATAAGAGCTGACTCCTTAATTGAAGAGACACTTTTTCCACGGACCCTTATTGCCGCCGTCTAACTCCAAGTCACAAGTTTTGCTTAATTCTACTCTCTACGTGATTCTTCAACCTTCTCACATAATCTAGATTACTTATTTTGGAAATTATTCTTATTTCGCCCTACAAACCACATAAGTAGATTTAGAGACATTACCAGGAATTTTTTGCAGAATCCAGTGTGCGATATACAGTATATATATAGTATTGTATTCATTGGTGTACACACACGAGAGGGATATATATGTATAAATATAATGCTGTAGCGTCTATACAGCACTCTCACTCTAGGTTAAATTACATAGAGTGGTGTGCAGAGCGTACTTGTACAAGCCTCTGGGAAAAGCAACAACTGTCGCGCACGAATAAATTCATAAGAGCATAGAAACAGACTCTCATATTTTTCATTTTATTCCAACTCTCAATTCATTTATCATGTCTTTATATCATTTAAAATGTTCACGTAAGCTTAACTTCCAAGTATTTGGAGACATCAAAGCAGGTATCGCTAGAATACTTCAGCCCCATTATTTCCCTAGTACAAAGAAGTACAAAGCAGTTAAGAGCGTACACACGATATTAAAGATGAATAAGAAGCAATAATTATGAAACAAAGGAAGAGAAATGGGTTGTCTTTGTGTGTGTGTGTGTGCGAGGTAAGTTGTGTAGATGTGTAACTGGGGATAAGAATTTATAGTGAAAGGGAGTGAAAAGATGAGACGGTCCATATGGACCAATGCTACTTGGTAGTCTCCTTGCTTGCCACACTCTACTCCTCCGGAGACTTTACTTACTTTACTTCCATCCATCCTTTATATCCGTCCATGTAACACAAGTCTCCCACCACCAACCATTCTATATACACCACACTCACTCGCAAGAACTTTCGCAAGGAAAGCTTCAACGGAGGAAAGTGAGTGTCTGACGTCTGAGTCTGTGTGCACAACTCGGAGAAAGATTTCTCGTATATATACCCATGTATAAGTAGACTTCCAAAGTTGCACGTTATATATAGCCCATCCCTTCAGACTTCAGATATATGGGACGAGAAGCTGGAAGTTGATCTCTAATCCATAATGCACATAATGTATTACGTAATCCTCATGTCCCTCTTCCTACGAAAGCACAAGTCTTATAAATATTTTACAAGTTAGGGGAGGCTTGGCTGTGGAATGAGATATATTAGATGTGTCCGTAGTGGTCCACTTTATAACATACTTCTTTGGGGAAGAAGGGTGAGTTGGCCCAAACTCCATTCACTATTCTATGTACCATCATAAATTCGACATACTACGATGCTTCGCATTTTATCGGAAATTAAGACAAAACCACCCTTCCCATGTACAATATGGATGTGTATCACAAATAGACGCAGATGAATGTTACCAATTATATACATTTTAGTTATTGTCATTTTTCATAAAATGGATTAAGAATTCATATTTAATTAAACATTCGGTCTTGCTCCCAACACGTTCTATTCCCATTGGAATTCATTTTTAGAACATTGCGTAGTCTTCTTTTTTTCATGGTTCTACGGTAGATTAAGGAATGATACATAGTGTTTTTGCAGCTGTGGATTCAAATGAGACTTGCATTTGGTAGGGAGGACGGAAAGGAAGGAGAGAAAGATTTTCCTTGGAGGTTTCGAGACCTCGAACACACAACCAGTTGGGGTTAGGGTTAAGATATGGATTCCTGGATTGTATTGGAGATAAGACTTAATTATTCCATACATTAAGAACTAAACCCTATCCTTAGTATTTAATTCGTCTTACTCCTTCAAGGATAAACCGCAATCAATGGCCCAACGCAGACTTGTTGCTGGTTAAGTTATAAACGATCTGATGCATTGGTTTACTGGGCTAACCATTTCAAAATCATTGCTATACTGTATCACTTATTTTCCTGCTCATCATTAAGAGTTCGGCGGGGTTGCTATTATTATCTAACTATGTAATGACCATTGAATGGAACAGTAGAGCTTCGTACAAAGACATCGTGTTATTTGCATTCAAAGGAGGAAACAAACACTTTGCTTTGGTTAAGAGAGGCTCTTTCTCGCGTTCCTTCTTCGTATTGTAGCTCCTGGTAGTTGTTGTGGGTCACACTGTCGTATATGGATGAGTTTTATTTGGTTAGCTTCTTGTGAAAGAGAAACATGTGTGTCCTCATCATCATCATGATCTCCATACGACACCACCACGACATACTTAAGTTAATGCCAGTCCTTGGGACGTGGTCCATACTCCAACCGAACAAGATAGAGGAATATCAATAAACCAATAATAATACTACACAATTCTGTGGCTGGAAGCCTGGCTTCTCCTCGATCTGGATTGTATAAGTTGGATGGAAATGGATCTTAGGATGAACTCCTAGTTGGGGCATATAAAATACATCTTTGTATATGTGTGTGTGTATGTGTGTTCCCTCGCACAAAATGGAAATGTCAAAGCGAGATGAAAAAATACGAGGAAAAGGTTAGAGAGACTCTCTGAACACTATTCGAGGTTTCATTTTATTTCTGTTCGTTGTGTAATCATCATCTTCGAATATCATGTGAGGGGAATCATACACAATAAGACTTTTCTAAACGTTCTACGAGTCATAATATTGGGTTACCTATTTTTATCACCATCTACAAATATGTTTGTCAAAAAAGGAGTTTACCTCTGAAGCTTTATGTAATCTCAGTGAGACTTAGATTTGTCATGTGTAACAAAACGTGGATAAATATGTGCGTCAAAGTTAATTTCACTTCGTAAATTCCTGGAAATCTACAATAAGACATTAGACATTAGGATTTGCGTGCATTAGAAGAAAGTGAAGGCAGCCTACTTGGTATCTTAAAGGTACGTTAAAATATGTACTTACAATATGAAAGCACGATAAATAGCCGAAAGCTTTATTTCATACATTGGAATAAAATGGGAGTAAGGTTGTCCCGAGATAGTAATTTATGGGGCTTTCACACCTCGCGAACACTTGAAATATTGCAGAAGGTAAGGCAGTAATATCAATCTGAACACAATAATGTCGAGAGGAGTTTTTTGTACCGTAAAATGTGAGATAGGAAGTATGACGGATCGAAAAATATTGAGATTAAGTGGAGAGTGAAGTAGCAGGTAGTAGCAATCCCAACTTTGTTTGAACAATATGCTTCTTGGCACACATGAACCTCAAGAGGGTAGGCGTGTGCATTGCACAAGTATACACAAGAGTGTGGAAACATATGAGAATCTTTCCCTTTTGTAGCAAATAATTCGTTGTAAGAAGCCTCCGAATAATAAGAGGATCTTCTTGAGCCTTTTGTTGTATCGTCGATAAGTGCAAATGTAGCCAGGAGAATGCGTCAAGAGGGAAGGGAAAGTGAAATTGAATATTATTATGCGGCAAGTGGTTGATAACAAAGTGTAAGTCGATTTGCCTTTCCTTCACTAGAGATAATCGTAAACGGTAATAGGATACTGAGTGAATTTTGAAGTTTCAACTAATTCCATCAAACGATGTGGATGCATACTTGTATCAAATAAGGCACACATTTCTGTGTACAGGAGGGGAGTTTTCTTAATTCCGTAGAAATGTGTGTAGGAATTCGAAGACTTCACAATCGATACTTCTACCTTAGCAGTGTAGAACGGTAATAACATGCTGTTATTACACTGTGATAGCAGTCTAAACACTCATATCAGTACGCGGTATAAATTACACGAATTTCAATTCGGACGCTAATTTTATCGTATTTAGCTGTATAAGTGACTTTGCTTTCAACAGTTTTGGCTGAAGATGTAGGAAAAGTTGGATCAGGATGAACTCATACAAAAGATCCAGAGAAAAAGGGTTAGTTCGAGAATTATGGGTGAATGAAGTTTAAAATAGTTGAACAATAAAAGCCATAAGGGTACTTTGAAGACGTCACTTCGCTATTCTTATTTTCTCCTTTCTTCCTCGGTCGCTTCCTATTTCGAAAACTTTTATTAATGTTGTTTAATAGGATTAATTGCTAAGTTTACTTAAGAAAGGAAAATACATTTTGCTCTAAACTTTTATATCCTGGCATAGAAGGCTCCATGAGGAAAAGAGTGTAGCTTCTTTGGGTGTTGGCTCGTTAGTCTATTCTGGAGAATGTTTTTATTTTTGGCTCGCTGGACGACTGCGTAAAATTTTCTTTCAATATTTTAAATAGTAGGCTTTTATTACGGGTTTTCTTTACCGACGGTGGAAAAGGTTAATTAAGAACTGCAAAAGGCGAGAGATGAAACAACATCCACATTCATTTCTTTCTTTCGAGAGGTGGAACGTACCTACATGATAGCGTGTAAGGCACACGCGTGTGTTGTGTGCTCGTGCGGAGAAAGTTTTTAATTTAATTTGAGCTTACTCTCCTCCTTGCTGAAACTGCGAGGAAGATGAAACCTGGAAACTTGTAGGAGTTTGAGTTACGTAAACTAAGTAATAATGTAGTCTCACCACATGGAAAGAACGGACTCATTAGGGCGAAACAAAAGTAACGGATGCAAGATCGAAATTGTTATAGTCGGGATGTTTTATCTTCTTGTTTGTTCTTTCAATGGAGTCTTTGCGCTTAGTAATGACTGACCTAAATACAGTAAGAAAGATCAGGTATCATAAATAATGGCAACTTTTAGAGAATGTGACACACAAACATAATCAACCTGATAACTGAATAAAAGCATCCGTACGTTAAACTGCAGTAAATTCTTTCTGCAGCATATATATCATTTTCTCCTGAATATGAAGACAACATATTATACAGAAACGCAAAATTTACATAATAAATTTAGTTGGAATGGTTTCCAAGTCTTGTTTAATTAAAAACGTTTTTCATCCTTTTTCTTATGAAGTCATGACTTTATGAAGAATGAAGGAAGGACACACAAGCAATCGTTCCTGTCTAAGATCCCACAATTTAATAAAACAACTACTAACGTGTACTATTGTTGATGTAATTTTTGGTGGAGCACAATTTTGAAAAATAGGAGAGTATATATTCCAAAGTGAAATGAAACTCTGGTCTGAGGAGTCAGATAAGCCATGCGTGTCAAGTAGGATAAGAGCGAGATACAGATTCATTATTCATCTCTTCCTTATTAACTCCAGTAACTCCTTGAGCGAAGCTCGGGAGTACCACTCCTCCATTCGACACATTTACATCCGTCTACTACAGTTTGCTCCATCATTCACCGGACCATCCTTCTTTGCATATAATATGAACAGTGAACACAGAAACAATCTCATATTCACACTCTACACACTTTATTTCACTAGTATGCATAATATTCACAGACATACACATAATATAGCTTCAGTCTACGTTCTTCATTACTGCCATGAGTTAAAGTGGAAGTACCTACTTTGAAGTCAGTGTGTACCAACAAACCAATCTCATATTTCATCTCATTCATCAACCTTGTTTTGACACTGTAGATGAGAGAAGGATGGTTTGTGGTGGACTATGTAAATCTTAGCGCATTGGGGAAACTTAATTTTGATTGGTGAATTTGTTGCTGTTATCCTCCGTTAATAAGTCTTTCGTAAATAAGTGTTCTTCTATATGGAATGTATATTTATGAGCACGAAGAGAGATGATATATCATTGAAACGCTGACACTAACGGTTGGATGAGACTCAAAAGTCAGCTCTCTGAGATCAATACAGTTTGCGATTCGGTTCCCATTGAAAGCAGAGAAATGAAGATTTAGCGGCTCGTTGTATGTCTTCGAAGCGTATGAGCTTGTAACATTTTGACAGCGGAGAGATTCGTACCAAATTAGCAATGCAAACTAAGGGCGAGATTGCTGCTGCGTTTTTATTTCCTCCTGAAGGGTGATGGATCATCGCAGGTAGAAGGCGGAGTAAGTGTTCATGCAAGACAGATGGATTATTTGAATGATGGCATGAGTGAAAGAAGACATTCATGACTTGACTTTTTCACGGGATTAAACACGTAGAGAGCGACAGGGGAGGCAAAAGCATTCGATATTTCTATTTTATACTTCAAGAAATGCAAGCACACACAGTTGAAAAGACAAGGACAGAAAAAGAAGATGAAATAAAATCTTATTGAAGTAGTAGCTTGGCTGGTTACACACACTCCTCACTTGACTTGCAAACTTGGCCTTGAGGCACACAGAGAAAGTGAAGAGGTAGGCAGAAGCCAGTTGAGATTTCTCTCGGAAGGTGAATAGATTCTTACGTGTGTCGCAAACGGTGGTGCAGACCTATCGTGTAATACTATAGACTCTAGAACTCCATACAAAGAACCTAATGCGGAGATTACATACTTGCGACAGAAATTTCCTTACTTCGAAGTGTACAAGTAAGTTTAGAGCAATCAATTTGTAAGAATTGAAATTTCTTGTGGTGCTGGGTTAAATTGGTTTTCAAAAAATCGTTAATGCACAAGACTTGTGAATTTGAAGGTTCAAAAGTAAAAGACAGAATTGCTCCTCCCAAAACACTTTTTATTGAGGACTGCAGTTGGAGGGATATGGATTTTGAGAAGACAAGAGAGATTAGCAGAGGAGAAAGTGAGTGAAATGATCATCCCTTTTCAATTCCCATTCTTGCACGTTTTCAATTTTCATCTTTCATCTTGTCTGTCACCACCTAATGCTTCAAATGCTGCGAAAGGTGGGGATGATGGCGGCAGTGAAAGTTGAACCTTCTCTTGGCTTTGCTGCATAAGACTTTTCGTATCAACTGCAATACACCTGAATGTACCGAAGTTCGAAGGATATGATTATTTCACATCTACTCAGGGAAACACTCTCTACTCCGCCTTGCCATGCTCACGACTCTTGGAGTAAGAAATGGCTGCGAAAACACGACGTTAAGAGTCTCTCATCGGGAAAATCCTCACGTATGCTCACACGCCTTCTTTAAAACACTTCATCTAAACTTTTGAGAAGCCCTTCCTGAGGCTACAAACCCTTATAAAAATTAAAGTCAGTCCAGTCTCAGTCCTGCACCGTTTTTGTCCTCATTAATCCCATTCAGTATGGGAGACCTCACGATCAGATTACATCTCAAATGAATGATTCGGTCATTAGTTGTGTTTCATAACATATCCTATTCCTATTCAATTATCTTTCCTCTTCACGCGGCCAATACTTTAAACGAGTGAAACGCAATATACTGCGTCTGTGAGTCCGAGAGTCTCCGTGGGTATGTGTGTTGATCATAAGCGAAATCACTTTTTGGAACTCGGAGGCAACTATACGGGATATCGGTGAATAGCTACAGACTGGTTGACAGACTGGTTGACGGTTCAAAATTCATTACCTTCTATAATGTGGGGTAAAACGAAGTTATTCGGCAGGCGATATTTTAAAACTGGCATGGAAAGTCACAGTAAAACTGTTTCAGTTGCAGTTTAAGACAACAGCTTAGTTTCACGTCTCGGTTACGCCCGGTTTATTATCGTATTGAGTCAATGATCAGACCAGTTTGGTTATGGATTCGCATGGCTCATCAAAGGATCCGCATGCTACTGCCCTATCCAATCCACAACCAAGCTGGTTTGCTCATTGACTCAATACGGTAATACTGTTAATAATAAAATATGACGTGCAGGACATCAACATTTCCGTTTACAACGTCTAGTCAATTGTAATACACGCATGTCGTTAAATATGTGTGATTTAGATATCGAATCCTAACGAGGTGGTCAGCATTCCGTTCGGTGTGTTCCTCCCCTCTTCTGTACATATTCCATTTGTTGAAAATCTAAAATCAACTTCTACGTTTGAACTACAGAAGCAAAGATATTCCACATCTTTTCCAAGAGAATTGAGTCGTGTCCCCATCAGACATGATTTTCGACGGATAGAATCTAAATGCACAACGATGTTCATAAATAAATAGGAATCACTCGTGCGAGAATTTTTACTCAGCACATAAGGGGTATAAGGCACTCTCGTCCATTATAGACTTCGAAAGTGGCACTTCTGCTTCTGGCTCACTCAGAATATCCTAATAGGCTGGAGGAGATGAAATATTTCCGCTTCCAGAATGGAATTCTCCGTCCTACCGTTCCTTCGTCTCGTGAAACGGGAGGGAGAAAAGCAGAAGCTGGAAAATAAATTAGCCATACTATTATTCTTACCTTTATTCTGGTTGATTCCATTAGCAGTCATCGTTCTCTGTTAGAGCCACATCCTATCACGTTAGAGATCCCTGAAATGCCTTCCAAGAAACCACCTCTCCGTTAGACAAAAGGGCTATCGATTTCAATTAAGACTGGAGAAATGCTCTTTTCCTTCCTCCGTAGTCAGTATCGAGTTTCTTTCTCTGCCATCCTCCTCCACCGCCACCACCACCCGAAAAACAAATTTAAGAGTGGATTCTGCCTCCAGATTTTATTTCACTCGACCTCTTTCAATCCCCCCAGAGATTATTTATTCACAGATTATTAGATGAAGGAGCGAGAGAGAACGAATTACAGACAAACTTTGAATTCCATATGGATTTCTAACTCTACTGTCTAAATTATTATGAAGTCAGTGCAATTATGATGGATTCTGTTTGAAAGCACAACCAACCTCGTAATACACTCCTCAGTGGTTAATCACCGTCACCAGTTTCCTCAGATTTGAACTACTCCTCTATTTGCTTCTTCCCTTGCATTTTCTCTGTTTGTTAGTTAAATCTATCAAAATCCTGTTGTCCTAAACATACTTTCTCCCCATTAAACCCAGACTGCAGTCTGTTGGTGACGTCATTCTAAATTTCATCTTGTATATTACAGTGGATTGCAGGTCTGAACGCATAAATTCCTGAAGATGACAAAATTGAAACGAGTCGTGGCAGGTGGATGGAGTGGAACAGGACCAACTGAAAAACTGAAGTTCTCTCATTAACAACTCCACCGGATTTGCTGCCCGTAAAAATGTGGAGCACAGTCCTGGAATAAATTGTAAGCAGCGATGAATTCAGGAGTGCTAAGAAGTTTTACTTCAAGTGGGGAGAAACGATGTGTTCCTGTGGAGAAATAAAAGTAAGTGTTAGTGTAAGTAAAAGTAACCTGTCCGTCAATCACTTGTCTAACATTAAGTAAGGATATTTGTACCGCTTCCACAGAAGTTTCAGGCGAAACACTTTATTTTACCTCAACCAATTCCAAAACCGCATTGAGATAAAAGATGAGTTAGAAGAGGGAGATTTAGTTTTCAGCCAAGAAGCAATTCATTTCCGAGTAAGCAATTGAACAAGGTAGAAACTAGATTGTCAGAAAAATAGCATATTCTTTATTAGAGTTAGCTTAGTTTCTGCAATGAACCAAGTCAGAGGAAACAGAGTAAATCCGTAACAATTCAAGGAACAGATTTCCTAAAGAAAAGATCATCATCATCCGTTTAACGGAGAAGCAATAGAATTGATCTAATGATCTTTCAAACAAACCGAAACTTCACTTCACATGTAAGCCGCTACATACAATTTATTGTTACCTGTGACCTCTGAGGTACACATGCAAGCTTCCCTCACTCATCCCGCTGCCAAGAAAATTGCTGATTTTCTCATGAAACATATAAATGGTCATGAGGCAGATTGAGGCTTTTAACTCACTTTCAAGTTCATGAAGTGATAAGTTATGTACACAGGAATTATTAGTAGAAGGCAATCGGAGCACTTCAGAAAAATCAGTAGCGGCATCTGGTCACATTGACTTTCTCTAGTCTGTACATAAAAATCCAAAGTGAATATTCGTTTTCATGCGCATAATCTAAAACAAATATCCTTGTTGCTTGCATTTCAGGAACGCCGTCGTTGGTGAATCGTTCGTTCTCCCCGATGTGGTAGAAGAACTGTAGGTGAACCATTACTTGAATATTTAGAAGAACTCGGATGGTCAGCTTCTTTTGAATTCAAGTCAGGTAGCAAGAGAATTTGGAAGCTGTTCTCCGATGCCTTTTTTAATACCATTCTTCGATTGTATGGACCATTTATGTACACTCAAGTTTGCACCCTATAGTCGTCTCCTGTACACACTCAACTTCCACCAGGAACCCAACTCACTGGCAAAGCAAGAAAGAGATGGATGATTCGTGTATGCGGATTGCTGGTCTTGAGTGTCGGTCCGTACGAGAGGTCAATTCATTCTGGCATCCATCCGGTCGGATGTTTCCCCTCCCAACGGGCCAAAGGAGAAATATGCTATCCGTACGTTTCCACCTCCATGCATGTCTGTATGCACACGAACTGGAGAGTGAAAGGTGTGTGTTGTGTAGTGTTCTCAGCCTATTTGTGTCGTGGTTGCGAAGCATGAATGTATATAACAGGATTGGTCTCTGTTTAGACACACTGACCACCCCCACCACCCCACCTTCATTCCTTCGTGTGCATTGTAACTTTCAGAGAAGAAATTTTAAGTAGGAGTCTGTTGGTGGTGGAGGACATAATAGGACGTAAACCATCCACCCGTGTCCAGGACAGATTGGAGAAAGTGCTTTCATTTTACCGAGATTTGTATTCAGAGAAAGTAAGGGCTGCGTTTATGACCAGTGGAATCGTGAGCCCCAGGAATGCATTATGGTGTATAGCGTAGAAAGGATCGAAGAAATCCTTTTTACAGTCTCAAAAACTGACTAGAAAAGCGTTCTGCAGGTTACCCGTTATTTCACTTTGGAGAGCCTCGGTGAGCGAGAGGGCTTATGCAATATTTAATCTTTTGTTGAATGAAAGGGCTCTTTTGTGATGGAGGCCATATGGATTGGCAGTAAGTGTGTCCAGCCTCCCACATCTAATGATTCTAGGCAAACATTCGAAATGAAATCAAAATGGAGTTATTTCGTGAGGCTTGGCATGGGGAGTGGAATTCATCCGTGTGATCCATCGCCAAATAGTCCTTTCATTGTGGTCATGTCGTTCAAAGGCTTATTAGTTGGAATAACAAGTAGGGCGCAATGTGTGGACAGGTTAAAGTCGCACCAGATTGGGAAAGAGAACCCTCTTTTCGCAGTAAATATTATTACCGTTTACTATTGTTATATTTTGAACGAGAAGGAGAGCAGTTGACAGTTTAAGCAAGAACAGGTTCAACGGCGGTTCAAACATTAAGCTTAATCCTTTAGAATGAAACAGAATGTGATTTGAGAGGAAGAATGGTTAGTGCGTATGTATAGAGAAAGCAGGGCCGCTAAGACTCCCGTATGCCTGCCTCTGAGTGCTTTTCCCATACTTAATCAAAAATCCAAGTGAGTGGAATATACGTGACAACTTCGAAGGGTGTACTAGCAAGGAGAGAAGCTGTGGCACACATTATTATGAACTCAGACGTAAAATGCTTTCTCTTCAAATGATTCTCGTGGGTCTAAGAGTCAGACTGGCGGTGAAGGAGAAAGGAATCTTTATGCTGCCTATTTGTCTCCAGCTTGTGTGTGTGTGCAGTAGTGTGCACAGAGTGGTAGCAATAATAATGTGGGAACCAATGGAGTCACCACATTTTCAAAACGGCTCTATGAGCTGTACACACCCAACATCTCCTTTCAACTAAAGACTCAAATGTAGTGGAATTAATGGAAAGAAATATGAAACATTTGGTACATGTCATCGTAAGAAACGTCAAAACCAAAACTGTTCTTGGATTTTGGAAAAGAGTATTTCACCAACAACAATTCAGGCTGAGAAATCGGTTTTTCATAAGACACATTATAACAAGTCCTCCAAGACTATTGAAGCCGTTGATTGTCGTCCTTTCAAATTATTTTCTTCATCGTTTGAATTAGGAAGAAAATTATGTGCAAAAAGTTTAGCCTTGTAATAGAGACAAGGGAAATTAGCTCCTAGCTCCTTGGTCTTTCATGTATTCTTTATGATTCCAACATCAGGCCATCAACATTAAGCAAGCATCTGTTCAGAATAGCTTTTGACATAAGAGAACAACACTTCCTGCTCGTGATTGCCTGTAGACCAGCAGCACACAGCACAAGTTTCAACAGTCACAACTTAAGGACATCTTAGTCAAATCGGACGACAAAAACTGGTCTCCCCTGCCAGCCTGGCTTTAATTCATTCTAATAATTTAACAACTTCAAGGGAAACTTCTTTACTCCTACATGGATGAAACCAACGGGAAAATTATTATTTCTTACTCAACATTTAACTCCCCCGTCTTAACTATTTGTGAAGACCAAACAGAGCCTGATTTCATTCCTACCTGCACCAGCCATAAAAACAGTTGGATAAATAATATAAAAACTGAGCCTGCCACAAACAAGGAAACGAAAGTAATTTTCTGGTCCAAAGGAGAGATTGACAAATGGACTAATAAAAATCCACAACCAATCCAACTAAAAGAACTCCGGTCAAGTTTCAATTCTCTTATGCGGCTCATTGAATCAAACTTCTGCAAGTATTTTTGCTTTCTGTAGTCTGTTAACTGTTACCGTAACTCGATTGCATAAAAACGTTTTCATTATATAGCTGATACAATAAATTGTCACCGTATCTCCAGTCCAAATATTGTCTTCAACGGCAATACATTCCTTTTGTCTGCTCAATTATAATGTTAAGACGAATGATTGAATACATTCAGCTAACTGTCGTTTTATATTAGCTAAATATGCCAAAATACTACCTTAAATCGTTAGTCTTGTTTATTTTCATTCTGCTATTAGTTATAGAAATGCTACGCTATTTAGTAAAGAATCCACATTTGAAACTTTACACTGAATGGCGTTACATCTTTTGACAACTTCGTTGAGGGGAGAAAATTAACTACCAAATGAAAGAGTGGCGAATGACACAAGCCATGGATTGAGTTTGTATTTAAGGTGTGAGTGTAGCTCTGATATTAATAGAAGAAGGGTACACTCATGCCGCTCAGGTCATAAGACCCATTGCAGAGATGGATTGAGTTCAGTCTCTCTTTGATTGGAGTCGATTCATTTTCTCACACACGCATCATTCTTATGTCGCAGTAGTGTATTCTTATGTATCGGAAACTAAGACGTTCCCTAAGTAAGAAATAACAAAGACCCAGTCTTACAAACTGCAGCTATTTCGGGTAATTTAAGGCTCCGGGTCCATCATGTGTAGCTGCCGCATAGGCTTTCGAACCCACAAGATGTCTGTTTCTACAACAGTAATAAAACTGATAAGGTGTAAATAAAAATGTACGCCCTGCCATCCAGAAAATTTTGGAATTGTATCTGATTGGGTGTGCTTCCAGAGAATTAATGAAAGAGGCAGAAGTGTGGAGCGTAGACAATACAGAAATCACTTAGAAACTTTGTTTGGCAGAGGAAGCGAATTGATGTAATTGTGAAATACATTTGGAGGATGGCGGAAGGAAACTTGTGTCGTAGAGGAACACATGGGAAATGAGAAGTCTCTCGGTAGCTCATTTATCTATCTTTAAATCGAAATATTGCTATTCACTCAATGTCGTTCTCTCGCTTTTAAATCTCAAAGAGCTTCATTTGAACGCTGTGCGAGTAGAACCTACAGCCGACGATCGTGAAGACGCCCAAATGTCCTGTGTTTCACTCCTGTCTTTGAAAATTTACACGCGACAGTTTATAAAGACTTAGATAGAGACTTCACTTTATTGTCAAGGGAGTCTCTCGACAGAACTGTTCTGCGGCTTGTGGTGAAGGTGGTTCTTCTTCAGATATGAGACTTCTGTGGAGAGAAAGCGAGTCGATGAGGTCTTTCATGCTCCGTTAAGGAATGAAAAATCCATGCAAGTGAGAATGTAACCAGAGCTGAAAGCTTGAGTGTGTTTGTGTGTGTGTGATGGGTCCAGGTATGGTTTGTGTGTGTGTTTAGCTCATTTCGACCCAACCACACCCTTTCGGGCCAGTGAGGGTGGTCAATTGTGTTTTAAGTTGATTGCCACCAGTTGATATAATTTCTCACTTCATTCTCATTTTGCACCAGCCACGCCCCCTAAGAGGTCAGTGGGGGTGGTCATTTGTATTCCAATTTGATTGCCACCTTTGTTGGTATAACTTCCTACTTGTTTCTCATTTTGCAGCAGTGTGCTTGTCAATGACATCGCTGCATTAGACATGCCAACGTTTTTCCGTTTTGAGTTTCTTCGTAGTACCTACTTTAAACATTACTAGTTCACCCCCTGTTAGGTTTTTGAAACTTCAATGTGCCACTTATAAAATTAACTCGCGTATTTGCCTATTTTGAGAAATATGTAGGTATTTGTTTAGGATAAAATGTGAGCAGTCCTTTGGAATGAAAGGTGCAACATTAATTATGATTGTCTCTATAAAAATAACAGCTTCATAAAAAAGGGTTTCCGAAAGACGCTAGAAAATTATTTTTTCGTCAGTAAGGAAATTGGTTATGGAATTCAAAAGAAGTAAAATAAATAAACGCACTTCATACACGAAGTTGTTGCGGATGCTGTAGAACCGAAATTTCCTAACATCACCTCATCATTTTTCAAGAAAAATGTATAGCGCACAAATTCTTTTGGAAGAATGGGAGCTCTTGGAAATAACAAAAATTCTAAAATTGTATTTTGGTACTTGCTTCTGTCGGTGAAATGTCTCCTTGTGACTGCCAGAACCAAAGATGGAAAGCGAATTATCATCTTTTCTTTCTCACCATTCGTGTAGTGAATCTCAATTGAGCTCGTTATATCATTAGAAAGAAACTACTGGGCTTAGGGAAACGATCTTAGCAGTAGAGCAGGCCGCGTGAATAGACAGTGCTCAGAGTTCATACAGAAGGATGAGGAACGGAATAGTCGATATCTATAGAGCTGGTTGGAATGGAAGTAACAAGGACAATGATCCCACCAGTAAAAAGACACCACGGGGTGGGTGACTGCAACACACAACTACGGGAACTGATCAAATTAAGATGAATATGCGAAATGACAAACAGGAGGTAACTGCAAAAAGCAGCAAATAATTTCAACAGATTTTAATCTTAACGTAAGATTTTTACACCAGAACCTTATTCTACTGCTTACTGTTTGTAATAATTTATAACTTCAATCTTATTGAACACACTGGTGAAAACGATCTTAAGCGAAGATATGAGGTCTAAATACAAATACATGGCGAGTCGTCAGTCAACGTGTGAAAAATGGATTGTGTTATCATCATCTAACTAGTTTCATTGTTGTAGTGTAGTCAGTTTTCAGTGACAAGCGATGAACGAGTAGATGAGGCTGTATTTGTCTAGGTCCGGTTGCTCCTTCGCTAGGCTTCATGACCATGTTGATAGTTGCTTTGAAACGGTACACTGAATGAGGCGCTCGTCTGGTTCCAAGTAAAATAATGGCAGCTCCTATTCGACCAAATGGGACTTTTTAGAAGCATGACAATAGTCTTGTGTCTTTGAGTCTAATCAATCTCAGATGAAGTGAACAGATGCTCTCAGTGCCTCAGTTATGCTTCGGTCGCTTCTGCCTTGCCATGATGCTGCTGCATGCGATTTTACTTGATTTGTTGGCTTGGTTCTGTACCTCACTACACAAATCCAACTTAGCGTCCTTTAAATCAGGTTCGTCGGATTTTAGTTTACGGCTGAAGATATGTTTCACAGAAATACAGGGAACGATAGTGATGCAATTATAATAATACAAGAATTAAAACACTATGTGAGGCTAACAAAAGAATTTAACTAGACCCCGACGAAGTTCTCAATCCAATTGCACCCGACATAAACGTTGAGATTTGTTTTCAATTTTCATAAATCTGCTTCCGAACCCACACAGATTAAAAGACGTACGCTTTCTGAGGACCTTTGTGCAAAACGAAGTCTGCTAGCGAAAGATTTTAAGTGTGACTGCATACGGTTAGCTTAAGCTTCGCCTGTTTACCATTTTACTATGTGTATTAATTTCTTTAATAATTTCATTAAATATTTTTGAATTTACTGGAACATCGATCTACGAGCACCATTTCGCACTAAGGTTTGGTGGGAAGTATAACTTTATTATACAAAGTTATCGCGCTTCCATTGCTTGGAATTGCCATTAGAGACAGTATTACAGGTTTAGTTTTTAGCCCAGGTAATGTTGGGCTTATGTGACGTAATGTGTCCGGCCGTCCGATCGTCTGTCTGTTATGTGTCGCGATTTTCTCAAAAACAAATGAAGCTACGGCCACCAAACTTTGCAGTTTGTTTGAGAAAGCGATGGCATTGTGTCGATTGGAAACAAAATTAGACTGCGATGCTTAACACACATGTAGCAGGTGCTTAAG
>JAQGAC010000258.1:0-31608 GCA_034696585.1 Isotomurus maculatus
ATAGAAGATGCAACTCAACAGAGAAATGTTTATGCTTCTCCTGTGACTCCAAGTGGTGTCCAGAAGGGATCTCGAATATCACCCTCACTTGTAGATTTGAATGATGGTAAAGATTATTTCTACCGTCATCAGGATAACAGTCAATTAAGGAGAAGTGGTAGTTTGAAACTCAGTCGAAATAAGGGTAGTGCGTTTGCCATGAGTAGCTCCAGGAGCTTCACAAACGGAAGTACGTGGGCAGATGTTTGCAACACATTACCACGCTCAGGAAAGCAGAAGAGTGGAGAGCAATTAGCTCTCTTCTTAGATATTATGACAACGCAAGAACGATTTGTCAAGGTGAGTGAATCCAGAAGATGTAATGAAAGATGAGTGTGCTGACTACTGCTGACTGACACTCCGCTGGAATTACTCATACGGTTTATAAATTAAAACCCTATCTTTGTCATTGCCTTGGGCTGAATTTGCTATCCAAATTATATTCCTCAGAATTTAAAGATGCGTGCGTTCATTTCGGAGAGATTTCTGAAATGCTAAATGTAAGAAATTCGTTATATGAGATATTAGAAGGCTTGATGTGCCGGCTTTCTTGTACAGAATACACAATATTCTGAGGTGCACTTCGAGTTCACATATCCAGTGAGATCATTCAGACGGTCTGCTTGCTAGCTGGGAGTGGTAAGTGTCAGAAGGATCAGTTTGATAGATAAGGAAAACGATAAACTGGACAGGAGATTTACTCAAAGACTGAAACAGTCCAGGGACTCCAGTCTCAAGCTCTGGGTCCATTAGAGACTTACTCATGGTGTATTTCTTTCACTAGATGTATGTTAGAAAGGAAAAGGATGGAAAGCTGCATGGCAAGGCTAGTTCATGCAAACTTTCTCCGTGTAAAGAAATGATTATAGTGAGCTAGAAACAGCAGAATATTGGAACTTAGACAGTTGGAAATGTTGGAATATAGGAGACAATACCGAAGCAACATGTGATGTAATAGAATGAACCACAAGCTGAGTTCAATGAGGGCTAAAGCTGTCTTTAAGTCGATTGACGGATGCAATTGGATCCAATTTAGGGTACAGCTATTGAGTGATCACGGTTTGGCCCCCCGTAGGGAGCTTAAACTTTGGCATTGGTCGTATTATGCACACACGAACCGATGGAAATAAACAAGTATAGATTTCCTAACATAAACTCTGTCACACAGACTCTACATTTTGGGTCTTGTGTACGTGATATTTAATAACTACCCTGAACTCCGTTAGTTTCTCGTAAAATATCATCCACCACAAAAACTTCGTGCTGTCTTCTCTGCGGTGAAATATATAGTAAAGAATCATACTAGCATCCTCTTTGTGTGTCTCGTATCGATCAAAGTAATAAACTTGGAACGTAGCGAGATGGCCTAAATTATAATATGTCGGTGCATGAAAATATTATTATAAACGATGTAGCTCAAGTAAACTTATTGTCACACCAGGAAGATAAAATATTGTAAAACAGTATTCTAATACTGAATCAAAGCTTCATAGTTAATTTAGGGTATTGAAAGTTCTAAGTAGTGCACTGTGCAAATTTTATTGCCAGGCTATGCTACATTCATTTTAACAAGATTAAGTTTTAGGCAGAACCGCTACAGATAAGTTAATCGTGTTGATGCATATCCATTGCAACTTGCTGATGTTTCATAATCAATCATAATCATCCGGTCCGAAATTCCAGTAGGGGCTTGATTGGTACTGCAGTGCCAAACTGTAAGAAACTTTGTGTTTATGATTTTAGTAAATGAAACAAGTAGCTTGTGTTTTTTGTTGCGTCTGAACTGTCTGAAGTACTCTGAAGGTAATTCGATCCCTACAGATCGGTTGGCTTAGGAAAGCAATTTTTCTTCTGACGCATCAGTTTTTTAAAAGTAAAATATCCTAGATTGTGCGTAGATTACATGTAAGATTTGTTGCGCGTGTTAAAATATTGAAAGGTGTCGGTGGGGTGCACTTGAATTTAAAAAGGAAGTACGCGTTACAGTGATTTTCATCTTGAGATGTTAAAACTTATGAGGAGAACACGATTACATCTCCAGGTTCTTTGAATAGGAAGTAAAGTAAGTAAACAAAAAGCTAGTGTGTGTAGCGAACTTATAGCTTATTATGTAGAAGGAAATGAATGAATGCGTTAGTGGAATAGCCATTATAGCAGTGAAGAAAATTTCGGGCATCTTGTCAGTATATATTCTGCGAGCTTGAGCAATTGAAATCCTTATTACACTATTGAGGAAGCTTTTACAATGTGCTTTATTGTAAATTCGTACGCATCAACTTTCTGTAATGTTGATCATGACTTGCATATCAAGTATTATCAATTTAATCGTTTGCCTTCACAAAGCTTTGCATATCGAGGTCTGTCCATCAATAAAGCTTCCTAGATAATAACAGAAGAACGTTAAATAAGGGTTGTGGTTGAGAGGTGATTACAATGTTGAAATACTTTAAGTGGGTAAGTGCGTTAAATACCTCTGAGCTGAGTTTGACACACATGCGAATAATTAGGTTTTCTGAAGTTAATTAAATAGAATTCACTTAAGCCTTGGCGAGGCCACAGGTGAATTTCTGGAGATGTGTTCCACTATAATGATAATAAATCGGCTTTGAAACTTCTTGGGTTATTAAGCTGTGTGTTAATAGGCCTAAAGCAAGTCTACTTACTGGTCTTGGGGCATTTTATTTTACTAACTCATGCAAGTCGTAACTTACACAGGGTTTCTTTCGATTGTGCTGTAAAACATTTGAACATGACAGAGCAACATCTTTCTCGACTATGTAAGTGGATGAAATGAGATAGTTTCTCATGACATAAACTCTTCCTGTGTCCTAGAACTAACGAAGTAAATCGTGTGAAGAAGCGTCCTTATTGTTAGTTTCTTCAATGACCCCTCATGGCTAAAAGTAAGAAGATTTAGTTCTTCAGAAAACTCTCTTACTTGTAGGTCGACGGTAATAAATGTCGATGGTAAGAAAATGTTCGATTCTAAACTTTCTGGAGATAGCTCAATATGGTGTCACAGAACTGCGATAACGCGCCTTACAACTGACTCTGTTCACTAAAATGAAGGAAATCTGTCAACACGAAGGTTTTTACAGTATCCGAAGAATACTTCTAGCACTTTTAGTGCTGAGCTGGCTGAGTAGGATAGTTGACGAATTGATGAGTGACTTAGTTGAACCAGTTGAGAAATATTCAGTGTCAGACGTCAGATAATATGAAACCAAGATATGAACGGCAGGATTTTGGTCGACAGTATTGTAATAGAGTAACACACGTATTGCTTTAGTTGAGAAATTGTTAAAGAATTCATGTGAGGAATAAGAAGAGTCATGAAAAAAATTACTTGCATTCATTTAAATTCAACCTGATCTGGTAAAATAATAATCTTCCTTTTCCAATATTTCATCTGAAGCCTGACAGGGCCATCATGTAAATGACTCGAGTCTCTGAAATTGAGAGTGTACAACTCAGTGTCTGCGACTACATTTGAAAAGTCATCTAAAAGTCAATCCTTTTTTTTGAGCTGTTCGACAAGATTGATGTATCGAATAAAAAATAAAATATGCATACCATAATTTACTTGGGTTCATAGGATCAATAAGTTTATTAATAAATTTAACCGCGAGACATTTCGTCGTGAGTAATGTGCGTAGAATTTAAATGTCTTCGACGAATTGAACGCACAGTGAAGAGCGTCTCAAAGAAAAGTAATATAAGGAATGGCAAGGCCAATCCCTCTTCCATTGAGTTCACGCGTTTGGTCAGATTCATGTAGGAAGTTAAAAAGTGTTATGTTCATGGGACATATTGTATTCATTTTGTGTGTGTAGCATTTCTTCAAGTCGATCTCTCATCTTGGGTTTGGGTGCAGTAGTTGTAAGTGGATAAACATTTAACATTTCTAGGCGTAGGAAAGAATAAAGTAGTAGTTTCAGAATAAAGGTGAACGAATGATAGAAAGACAAGTTCTATTGTAATTCTGTTTTGCAAATTTGGTCTTCTTGGCAGGACGAGATGATGTTGATGCATCTGTAAAAGGTTTAAGATAGTATCATCTTCAGATGTGAAATTGCTGTTTGGGGGACGCAGGAAGCAGGAACCTCATCTTCATATCGGGGAAACAAATTGTTTCGTGCTGCTTGAATATTATGGTCTTCTTCGGAATGTATGAACACCAGAACAGTCCGTTTGCTAAGGAGAGAACCCATGAATATGAAACTGTTAACAGTCTATTTGGTCGGGCTGCATGCGTTGAAAAATAAAGAATTTACTACTTTGCCTCACTCTTTTCTTGAGGAGTGAAGGAAGAGTTTCCTAAAGCCAAGTTAGCCAGTTGCTGAGTTGCCCGTGTATTGCTGGAACTAATGCTTAGGGTATAATACGTACGGGGAGTTCTCTAAGTTCTCTTATGATGTTGCTTGGTCGAAAGGGGAAATCAGCGTTGGGTATGTCAGGAGATCTTCTCGTATGTCTGCATTTGTGTGAAGCGTAAAGGGTAGTAGGGATTAGGGATAGCCTGCGAGATGATTATTACATCACAAACTAGCCTGGAGGTAACTGATTTCGTGGTTTGTTGACTATGAGAGGAGATTTAACTTTTAGTTCTCTCCTCACTTGCACCATTCGTGTGCTGAAGTTGATTCTTACAATTCTCACAGTGTACAGTTTCATTTTGCCATTCGAATGATGAGGTCTTGTGTGTCTTTGTGTGTAGGTGTGTAAAAGCTGCTAATCCATTCAAGTAGTAAAGCTCGTTAGAGCAGTTAAATAATAACAATGAGAATATGAGACTCGGTGATATCTGCTGTGTCTGCTAAGTTAGACACAACATGTTCTGAGTTTCATAGACTTATCATCTCATCAAAAAATATACCAGCAGAAAAACAGAATTCACTAGCCAGTCCATCTCTCTCTCTCTCCCTATTCTCACTTACATACTTTGTCAGACTTGCAAAGAATGTAATTTACAGTTCATACCGTTCCTAAACCAAAGCGACCTTGTCTCACACACGGAGTGAATAAAAAGCTTTTGTGTAAAGGCCATTGCGAGATTAAAATTCTCTGCTTAGTGTGCTCATTTCCGTGATTTGTGAAGTGCTAGAGTTGGTTGTGTGTTTGTGTAGCCAAGTATTTGTATGTAAGCAGTAGCAGTTTGCTACACTTTAATTCTGTGGTATTTCATCTAAAACCCACCCTCATCTCATCATCACATCATCATCATTCAACTCTCATCTTTTAATACCTCACTCGAGGCTCCAGAATTCTTTCCTTCTGTTTGTTGAAATGTTTCTGCAACTTGTTAATATAAACCCGTCATTATGAAATATGAATTGCGTTGAAAGCATCCATTATACCAAAAAGGTCTGCTACCTAATGGAACACCACCAAAGAATTGATCAAAAATTATCATCAGCATGAGAATGACTTGTGAAAACTCTCGGGCTGATCTCGCTACTCGGTGATATTTCAAAACCTGAATGAATGGATTGAATGTCAGTCAGGACTTCAGGAGCAACCAGCTAAGCTAGCCTTCTAGCTTCTGTGTAGTGAATAATAGTCCTTTACTAATAGTATTGCCCCACACTGAAGAATGAGAATGTCAACACATCTCCCTTGGGCTTAAAATGAAAGCTCTTCATCATTTATTCTTCATGTTGGCCGTGCCACTTGTATTATTCGCTTCGTTGGAAGTTGGAATTGCATCACAACTCTATAATTACTCGTGATGACGAATGACGATTGGCGATAAATGTGATTTAATACACACGTGTTTTGTTTATGCTGGATCAAGTTGACCCAGATTTCTTTACCCATCAGACATCAACCCATCTGTGTTCATCCCTTCTGATGGATAATTCTTTCAAGTTAATTCTTTCATGTGTTCATGTTTTTATGCAATATTTAGTGAACGAGTTTACGAGTTCGTGACTCCAGTTAAGTATGGATTACGATCTGTTAACAACAATCCGCTTCACGTGTAAATAAACCAGTGTATAAGGTTATATGCGTGTACATTAACATTTGTGGGACCTTCTTAATGAGTTAGTGAGAGTATGAAGCGCTATATAAGTTCTTGATGAAGAGGAAAGGTTACATATGTGTGTAAATGTGTTGATCGAAAATGAGCCGTGTTAGAGATGGGAACCATGTGCGAGGCTAATGGCAGTTCAGCTGTCAATTGAGATAGATGGTTCAATATTGGCGATGATTATTTTTCATATAGGGGAAAACACACGCCTACAAACCCCAATAGTTTCTTCTTGATTGCAGTATTCCCCAGGAAAAGGAAAATCATTAAGCATTTTTTCATTTTTGGGTATCATTTATATCGTATTTTCCCTCAAGAACACATATTTACACGAGTCGAGGCATATTTGTTATTCCAATGAGTAACAGTTTACCAAACATGGTGTGCTTTTTCCATTCGCATTTATACGAGTGTTCTCGTTTTTTTTAAATGTCTTCCTTGAAAAGGCTTTAACTTTTAATGTTTTAACTGTGATGAATTGACGAATTTATGGTGCCCAATATTTTGATAAGTTGATGGCGTATGATACTCGTATGCAGTTTGCATCTTTATATAATCATCCATGCGTAGTTTGTAATGCGTGTGCGATCTGTTGCTCAGTGTTTAATCCAATCTTCGTTACTTAAATTCATTAATCCTTAAATTGTTCTTGTCTTGGTGCGTGGTCTGTCTTCACAGAATAAATTGCAGAGAGGGATTATTTTACAATTACGTGAGAGATGTTTCATGAAGCGCCTGATTGACGTGAAAGAGGAGCTCTATAGTCTCTGTCGCATGTCAGAAACAGAACTCGTTCGACTGCAACAGAAATATTTTCCGTTTCATTTCTTGAGAAGGGCATAGTCGCTTCAGTACTTCAGCTAGTAAGTTCAGCTTTACTTTATATAGAGACTCTTCTAAAGTAAACTGGACTTCATACAAGTAATAATTGTATTAGCGTAGGCAAATATACTTTCAATCAAAGCATTATCTCCCTGTGTGAAGTTCATCTGAAAAGAAGTTTGAAAGATGAACAACTCAGCAAAGAAGACAAAGTTTCCTCTGAAATGACTGGAGATTTGGAGCTGAAGATGGTCTTAACAAGGCATATGCTATTTTTTGTCCTTATCAAAATACTTTTGTATCATTTCTGAAGAGCTTTTATGAGGTGCTAGTTTCCTCAATTGGAGTTGTTGGTTTGAAGAAGTTCTTATGACTTTCTCTTCCTGCTGCAGTGAACTTTTTCTACTTCGGGATATACGAAAGCTATGCATGTGTCATTAAAGTACAGTGAGCATCAGGAACAGATCTTTTTTGTAGTCCAAGAAAAGGTAAATCAGAGATTGGATGAAAAAGAAGTCTGTGTCTCTCTTCACTTACTTGCTTAGCAGTCTAGACCAAGGTGCACACCTGACTAAATAATGCCTATGCTAAGACGAGAAATGTATTCTTGCTCGCTCACCTTGTATCATGTTGAATCTTCGTCGATCCACAATGTTCTTTGTTGAAGCTTAATAATGCGCTTCCCTGTGTGTATCAATTTTCAATTTCCTTACAAGGTTTATTTTCACTAGGATGGGCTTAAAGTGACATATTTATAAATTAACTGAATCATCTTGGCACTGAAACAATGAAGGAGGTCTATTGTTGATTGTTTTCCTGGGGCATTCTTCATTCTTTCTTTTCATTCTCCCTGAATCAGAAAAAATTACAGGATGTGAAAGATCGATTCTCATTTATTTAATGAACGAAAAACGAGCTAGTTTTCAATAGATTACTTTAACTTCGAGTGGTCTCATAACTCAAGACTTTTAATAGTGGTTTATCTACTATTCCTTCGTGTCATTAATGTCAGTAGGACACACCTCTGTCAGGAAGACGCGATGTCTCACACGTTGTTATATCCTTCATTCCTCACTAACTCATCCTGAAGCTCATTCCTCTACGAATGTAACAGTAATTGATTGAGATGAAGATCATTATGGAAAATTGTTGTGACTTTTATGAGTATCAGAACAAGCTCAATTCTTGAAGTATGCGACGCTGAAGGAAATGTGTTATTATATAATGATATAGCTATCGAAGCAAGTACTTAATTGAAGCCAGAGATCTAATCGAAATTCTTTTGCTCGTGTTGTGGATAAATGAAGAACTTTGTATGAAGAGATCAACGATTGTGGCCTTTGTGATTGATGTGAGAGGGTCCTACCCTCTCAGAAATAGTAATTCAAAAGTAATCAGCACCAGACCACTGGGTGGGTACAACTGTCAAAGTGGAAGAACCTGACATATGTCCACCAGCTTTACCAGTACCTCTGCAGCTAAAGTTTTGGAAATGGGGTCTTGGCAGTAGCCGAAAATATTTTCATGGAACGCAAGTCATAGTCACCCATTTGCCTTATCATGGCCCTTACAAAGCCAGTATTCATTCCTATATTGGAGAGAAAGACACTTGGGATTCCTCTGAAGATGCATACCTTCATTCCTTACTTCCTGAGGGACCATTGGGGCAATCCGAAACCGGAGCCCCTATACTCGAATCTCTTCGAGTACTTCCTCAACATCTTCAAAGTGGTCATTCCTCGGCACAGAAAAACGGAGAGACACCGTCCCCTACTTCTCTCCATTTAAGAGGAACTTACTTCCACTACCCCAGTCCTGACTCAGATGTCCCCTCGAGGTCATCTGCGTCTACACTGCCACAATCAACAGATTTGAATCTCTCTTTGGAAGTCTCTCGATCCACCTCTACCTCAGTTACTGCTATTACTTCGTATAAACAAATTAGTCCAGAACCTATTTTTACAGTGCCTAGTCCTACGTTACGCCAATATCCATATTCAGATCAAGAACGATCGATGATTGTATTTTTACCACATCGTGTGTCAACTCCTCGAAAGGTTGTTTCGAAGCATGACAAGAAAGATGATGGTGCAAGTCCTACATTGCATAAAAAACAACACTCTCCTAAATCTCATCCTCGAAGAGCAACTGCTCACGGAGGAAGGGGAAAGCCTTATTTGGATAGACATAGGAAATCATTCAGGAGTAACTTTCCTCGAAGTTCCTTCCCACAACGAAATCCTTCTGTTCAAGCTACTTTACGATCTGTGGGAATCGATGATGAAACTATACTGCGAAGAGACAAGAGGGTTCGCATCACTTGCTGCCGAGAAGATGCTCGCTATTGCTTGTTTGTTCATCGTTTAATTTTGATGCTCTCTCAGTTTGAAGAGGTTTAATTATTTTTCATTTCATAAAATTTAATGACACTCATTATTGTAATGGTACAAAAATGGTTAACCGATGGGGCTCACAAAAACATCAACTTTTAAAATTCATGCAGGCATACTCGGAACTTTTAACATGTCGTGTGCAAGTGTCCATGCCTTTATAATAACATGATATTTATCTTTTCTTTCAGGAATTGCAAACTGAGCTCGAAAATCATGCTTCTACTATTGCAACGCTGGGTGGATCTGTTAGGACTGTTGCTTCTGGTATCGAAAGACACGAAAATGCAGCGGTTTTATTGCACAGACTGGATGAAATGAATCAGCGATGGCATGGTTTGAAGCAAAGATCTATGGCTATACGGTGAGTTGCATGATTTAGCTCTAAATTCTAATCATTGATGCGTTTCATTCTGTGACGAAGCATTTTATTATTTGTAGAAGTCGATTGGAAAGCAATACAGAACACTGGCACGCTCTTCTTCTCTCTTTGCGTGAACTCATAGAATGGGCCATTCGAAAAGACACGGAGCTGTCAGCTCTTGGTCCACTCGCAGGGGATGTTGGGAATCTCCAAAAACAAATTGTAAGCTGCTATCTGTGAATTGTATTCTGTTTAAGTTTCCATACATGGAGATTAATTGCAATTGTCTACTTTAGGATGATCATCGTGCATTTAGACGTCAGTTAGAAGCTAAGCGTCCTATTATTGAGACAAACATGATAAGTGGACGTCAGCATGTTGCGAATGAACCACCTCCTGTCGCGGATGCCAGTGATTATGAAGGTAACTTTTTAGGATGATTTTATTCTCACTATTCACAATGAAAAGATAATTGATCCAGGGGGAAGTAATAAAATGTTCTGTTCCTCTAACAGCCAAAGACATGGACGGAGATGTTCGAGGGTACAAAGCAGCTGAAGCAGCAGCCAGAGAGCTTACGAAAAATATTCGTAGAGAAGTCAGCAAATTATCAGAGACGTGGGTGACTTTGTTGAACCGGTCTGATAATTGGCAACTTCGATTGGAAGATACGATTACTGTGAGTTTTTTTACGCATTTCTATACTTCGAACTGAGTAATTGGGTGAATGGGGAATATAATGCCTTAATAATTTTGTTAACAGCGAATGAGGACGTTTCAACAAATGCTTGATGATGGGTCAGCTCGACTTGCTACCGCTGAAGCTATTAAATCTAGATGGCTAACTATCGCTGCCGCTTCGGATAAATCAACGTTACTTGATCAACTAAAGGTATTTTTAAAGTTGCCCAGAATGAGAAATAAACAGATTTTTACTGTCGTCTTTTTTGCAGACTTTCAGAGAACATATCAGTGCTACTCAAAGAGCTGTGAACGAAATAAATGAGCACGCAGGAATGCTCACAGCATCAAGTGTCGTTCTTTCTCCTGGGAATATCAGCCGCATCGACGATTTAAATATGAGACTGAGAAATCTGCAGCAGAATGCTGAGGAGAAGGAAAACGAATTAGCTTCAATGGGAGGTGGAGGCTCAGTTCCATCTGTATTGGCTGTTATTCCGCCTTGTGGAAAGTCTTCTGTTGATCCTCCGTGGGAACGTGCTTTGACAGCGGCCAAAGTGCCTTACTATGTCAAGTATGTGTCTCCAGCTTTTAATTCATAATCATTGTCTTAGTAGTGAGATTGTTTTTTACGGTTGTTGGTATTTTTGTTATGCAGTCATGAAACGGAGACAACTCAATGGGATCACCCTAAAATGAATGACCTGCTGAGTTCACTTGCGGAATACAATGAAGTTCGATTTTCAGCTTATCGAACTGCGTTGAAGCTAAGAGCATTACAGAAAGAACTTAGACGTAAGCCGTAACATTTGACGATAAATGCACAAGATTTCAAAGTATTTAATTTAATATTTACGTTATGTTTGTGTATAACAGTTGAAAAACTACCTTTAAAAATGGTTGTGGAAACATTTGATTCTTTGGGACTCCGAGGACACAATGACAGATTACTAGATGTTCCTGATATGATGTCAACTTTACACACGCTTTACAATCTTTGTTCTTCCCAGCTTCAGTACGTGCATAGTACAGGAAGCAAAACCTCTATTGCTATTGAACAACCAGTAAATATTCCCTACATTTCGGACATGGCGATCAATTGGCTTCTCAATGTATACGACAGCCAAAGGACTGGACAGATTCGGAATTTGTCTTTCAAGACTGGCGTTGTACTTTTATGTAAAGGGCCGATGGAAGATAAGTTTCGATGTAAGTACAACGTATACAGTTATAAGCACACATACGTTGCAAAGATTATTTATTTTCTGATTGTGTATATTATTCAATAACTTACAGATCTATTTCGATTGGTGGCTGACGTTTCTAAGCAAGTAGATCAAAGAAAGCTTGGTCTTCTACTTCATGACTGTATTCAGGTACATTAAACTCTATTACATACGTCGATCCAGGTCCATGTATTTTTCTATAAAGTTATTAATAATAATGAATTTATCTAGATTCCAAGACAGCTTGGAGAAGTAGCTGCGTTCGGTGGCTCAAACATTGAGCCATCAGTTCGAAGTTGCTTTGAGAAGGCAGGAAAGGATAAGGTAACCATCGAGGTACGTAATCCACTGTCGAATTATTTACTGTCATTGTTTCATTCAAATCTACAAATTATCACCTTGTTGACGTATGAAATAGGCTCCCAACTTTTTGGAATGGGTCAAGCAAGAGCCACAAAGTTTAGTGTGGCTTCCTGTATTACATCGAATCGCAGCAGCTGAAGGAGCTAAACATCAAGCGAAGTGTAATGTTTGTAAACAGGTTCCGATTATTGGATTGAGGTACTACCCTTACATTACTTTTTATTCTTATCAGTGTTATCGGATAATTATTCGGTTTTAGTGTTGTACTTCTTAATGGAGCAGGTTTGGTTTTCTTTATTTGTAAGCTGGAATCTTTGTAATATTTTCAGATACCGGTGCTTAAAGTGTTTCAACTTCGATATGTGTCAAGTATGCTTCTTTGGTGGTAAAAAGGCTAAAAATCATAAACTGACACATCCTATGCAGGAATATTGTTGTGAGGTAATGCATGAAACATATTTTTTAAATACGTAAAAGTAATACTGCTAGGTTGAAATGTTCGATGATACATAGAGCAAAAATAAGTTTTAATGACTTCAAAATGTTAAATTGTAGACTACATCAGGAGAAGATGTCCGCGACTTCACTCGAGCGTTGAAAAATCGGTTCAAATCCAAACGATCTCTTCAGAAGCATCGCAAGCTTGGATATCTGCCTGTACAATCAGTGCTAGAAGGAGACATGCTTGAGTCTCCAGCACCTTCTCCTCAACATTCCCTTTCCCCCGACATACACTCCAGGGTCGATACCTACGCAACCAGGTTGGCAGACGTAGAAATTAGGAATAGAAGCAATTCGACCCCTGACTCGTAAGTGACATTACATATCTTTCGGTTTAAATATAGCAATGAAATCAGTAATTCTGCAATCATATTTTTGTTTGAATCTTCAGGGAAGATGAGCACAGTTTGATCGCACAGTATTGCCAGTCTCTCTCACGCGGAGATGGAGTAATTCCCAGAAGTCCTATTCAAATAGTTGCAGCTATCGACGCTGAGCAGTCAGAGCAATTAGAATCTGTTATTCGAGCATTAGAAGAAGAGAATGCCACCCTTCAAGCTGAATTCGAACGGCTTAAGAGCAAATCTCAAAGTTCTGGTCACGCATTTACCCCATCTGATGAAATTAAGCTTGACCATGGTACCAATGGCAATAGCTTGACAAGAAATGGAAGTCAAAGGAAGCAGACTAACAATCATCAAGCTTCAATAGATTCAAATGATAACAACATTTTAGCTGAAGCCAGACTTTTACGGCAGCACAAAACACGATTGGAATCAAGAATGCAGATCTTAGAAGATCATAATCGACAATTGGAAGCTCAACTTCAACGCTTACGGCAGCTTTTGGATGAACCCAAGCCCAGCTCGCCGTCGAAAACGGGTACTTTACAAAGCAAGTCCGTTGTTGCAGCAGAACTTGCAATGGACTCGCCTTTGCCCCAACGTGCTAACGGGCATACCGAACCAGCTACGACTAGTAAGTTTTTCCCAGAGAAAAAAGCTTGTTCCATTGTTGCAGTGCCATTTTTAGAAGATTCAAATAATAAACGTGTAAACTATTTTAGATCAATGGCAGGCCCAACCAGCTGCTTTAGGCGAAGAACGACCACCCCCACCTACGCCTGGTTACCCAGCTGGCAGTGTTAGTGTAGAAGACTTGCTCAATCGTGCTGGAGATCTTGGAAAAGCTGTGGAAGAACTTGTGAGTGCAATGACGGATGATGAACATGAAGAATCTCCGGAGCCTGATTTTACACACAAGTCAAGTAGTAGTTACGAGCGGCCAAATCATTGATTAGTCAACACATTTGAACAATCAATCAGTCCTTTCGTTCATTACTTATCAAGTTTTGAGTACCTTGAGTAGTATTATTATATTTAACAACCCATATCATGGACATTTTAAGTTTGAATAATACTGACTATGCAACATGATGATACGTCAATGATTTCTATTCCTGTATTGCCTAATACTATAGGTTACTTCGTTAATCAACTTAAAGAGATTAACCAGAACTTAGATTCCTACACATTTGCATGTGAGTTCGACACAACTCATACTTGTAAGCCATACGTAATATTACGTAATGTAAGGGTCAGGGGCAAGTGCAAAGACGTGTTTTTGATAGTTTGGAGATGTAATTATATAAGGATGTTGAGAATAAGTCATTTATACCTAACAACTGAACTCCATAAGAAGTAAAAGTAACCCCGGGTACGTCACTGTGTTCATTAAAAGTATTTCGAGATTAAATCTAGCCTACTAAGGACACCTTTTAAGCAACAACATTAGACTTTTGAAATGTGTTTAGATATACACCTAATATCTCTCCTACGATACGATTTAAGTAGTGTTGCTGCTCTCAGCTGTTGTTTACTGTTACAGACCAGTAGTTACACTAAATTCAAGTTAACTGCAAGATAAAATTTTAAGAGCACTAACTGCCAGTCAAGAAAAATATTAAATTGTCCCTGCACATTTCTTTATTGTAATATTAATCATTTTTAACCTTGTTAAAACACTACAGACGCAGCTACAAACTATCGCAGTTCCAATCAAAGTCATCAATCACACTCACACAGATAAGCATCCAGTCAAATACTGTTAATAGAATACCAACCAATCGGCAATCATGAATTATGTTAACTTTGTTACACAGACGATTTTGCTGTAAAGCAAATGACCCAACTTCCATATCTGACCCACTAGGACCTTAAAAAGTCATTGTACCATTGTAATTACCTTCTACACGAAACTAAACAAGGTTTTAATCCAACATGATCAATAATTAGTATCTTGTTCGTCACATCATCACACTTCGATCGAGTCACCCATATCAAATAGTAATTAAAATCAACTAACCTAAGGAAGTAAGTGTAAGCAAGAGTGATGAAAGCAGCATCGATTAACCCAGGGATTTGTACTCGGTTTGGTCGGTACAGTGTGTACAAGTTATGTGTGGTAGTTATATTAATATCACAATAAATCAGTCTTTTAATAAAGTCTTATTTAAATTTTGATTAATTCGATCGAAATTTCGAAATCGACAGTCATGTATGAAAGGCAGCTGGCTGTGTAATGCTATTGTAGACAAAGACAGGAGACGTGGGAAAGGTGAGACTAGGAGGCCGGCCGTGGCGGGGGAATTTTGAATGAGCGAATGAGAGAAGGACGGGAGTGTAGCTCCGCCTGAATGCCATCGTCGTCAGCTTCACTCTCCATTCTAAACAACGAGTCATTCGCTCCGTCAGTCCAGTGGCAGTGCAGAGTTTCAGACGGGGAAATTAAAAGATTGTTTTGTCTGTCTGAGAATTAACGGAGATTTTATTAGGGACATTTTCCGCTTAGCAATTGTATAGGAGTTCAGATTATGGCAGCAACGGGAGTCAAAATTGAAGCTAAGATGGAAATGGACACTTCTAACTCGTCGACGCCGAATACTTCGGGTTTGAATGTTGGGGGAGGTGGAGGAAACCGGGGAGCGAGAAGAAGAAGAGGTACTATTTAGTTATTACACACTTGATAAAAGGTGAGATCGTTAAGGTAGTTGACATTATTTCTTGTCGGTTTTAGGAGGGGGTGGGGCTGGGCCGGGTAGGAACTCGTTTGGAGGTGGACGTGGTGGTGGTGGTGGAGGTGGAGGTCTTTCCGGGGGTGGTGGCGGATTTCATTCAGAGAGAATTGAAAGGCGTCCGTATGACGGAGGATACGAAGGACCTCACAAAAAACCTAAAATGGGAATGGGAAACCCTGATGTAAGTGCTTGTGAAATTGTGGGATTAAACCGGTACACTAAAAACGGTTTATTTACTTCTTTATTGTAGCATCGAATCATCGACAAAATTATGGGGCTGAGTGGACCAACTGCTGATCTTCCTCCTAAAAAAGTTTGTTATGCTCCTTCCTAGCTCTGCTCAATAATTTAATATCCTTGTGGCATCATATTAAGTGGGGTCTTATGTGAAACTATTTTCATTAATTTTTCAGTACGAACTAAAAAAGTTTATGGCCAACACACGACTTTATATAGGCAATATTTCTAATGAAGTGACAGAAGCTGAAATTAAGGACCTATTCTCGGCTTTTGGAGAACTGGATGAGTTGTTTTTGAATCGGGAGAAGAACTTCGCATTTTTAAAGCTGGTAAATATGTGCGGCTACTATGATGATTCATAGTTTTATTAGTTCTGAGAAATGCACTCCATGGCACTTCCGGGTGTGAGCATAACCTGATCGATTATTGTATGTTTGTGCAGGATTATAGAACTAATGCGGAAAAGGCTCGTGCAGAATTGGACCAGACTCAAATTAAAGGTCGCCCTATTAAAGTTAGATTTGCTCCTGCTGGAGTACGGGTTAAAGTTAAAAACCTTTCCCCAATGGTTAGCAATGAGTTGCTGGAACTTGCTTTTTCCGTTTTTGGAGAGGTTAGTCTTTTCAATAATCAAGATTGTATGAAACATCGACAATGGAGTGGAATGCATTTTCTGTTGATGAAATTTTAGGTTGAGAAAGCTCTCGTTTATGTGGACGAGAAAGGAAAATCTATTGGAGAAGGGGTGGTCGACTTCTCAAGGAAAAATTATGCACAAGCTGCCCACAAATTCTGTAGTGATAAATGCTACTTTATTACGTCAGATTTACGGCCAGTAGTTACCGAGATGGGGGACATGAATGAAGTGGATGAAGGGCTTCTGGAAATCAACATGCCGAAGAGAGAGTATGGCAAGGACCGGGAGCTTGTTTATTACAAGGCTAGAGAGGTTTGTTAACGTTAGGATTTGGTTTGGTTAGATTGTACTTAGAAATAATTAATTCAGTCATTGGCTCTGTTTACTAGATGGGATTGAGACTAGCAAACGAAGGTTCCTTTGAACACAATTATGGAACGAAATGGAAGGCTTTGGTATCAGAATACAAGCAGAAAGAAATAGCGTTGAAGGAAGAAATGGCACGGGAAGTAGAGAAGCTGCACGCACAAATGGAAATCGAGAGATACGATTATGAGACCGAGATGCTGCGCCAACGTGAGATGACAACTCATCATTATTATTACGTAGCTTTACTGTTTGTTTGACGATGGGTTGTTTATGCATGTAGAACTAAGGCAAAGGGAGTTAGATCAAGAACGTCAGAAAATGCAATGGGAACAAAGACTTGACAGAATCGGGGGTGGGTTTGGTGGAATGGGACAGAATCGAATGGGAGATGGAGGCGGAGACAATGGAAATCTTGTTCCTCGAGAAAACTCAGGTCCTGAAGGAGCATTGGAAGCTGACAGGAGCTTAGGAGGTAACTGATCTGTCATACTTAAGCTTTGTTTTCGAAAGAAAAAATTTTTGATTCTAACACAGGGATGGATCACATGGCAGATTCTTCTCCTTTGGCACCACCACCGATGCCTCCACAAGGCTTAATGCAGCATTTGCAAGGTCGAGACGATACAGCTAATAACTCAGATGGGCCAACTTGGGTGAGCTATCCGTTTTATTTTTGAGGATTCAATCAAGGAAGAAAGGAACTCAAGGAAAACGATGCGAATTGGATTTTGAATATTGTTTATGGTCAAACCCAACTCGCTCACCTTGTTTCAATAAATATGTTCTTTGAAAATTTTACTTCCGCATTACTTAATGAAATATAAACAATGTGTAATTATTATTACAATGGATTCACAGGAAATTGGACCATTCGGATTTAATCAAATGTCGGGCAACTACGGTAGACCCAACCCACTACACATGAACGACCAACGAGGCGACGGGTCGTTCGGAGGCTCCGGTCACGGTGGGATGGGCCGTGGAGGAATGGGAGGTGGAAGAGGAGGGGGTGGAGGAGGAGGAGGAGGAGGACGTCCTGGTCGGGGCGGATTCCGAGGTGGAAGAGGGGGAAGGCGATAGGACTTCCATCCACTGAAGACGAACAAGTTCCAAGAATCATTTATGTGACCCCCACCCATCCCTCTGATTATCTTTGCAACCATATACCACGTCCATCGTCAGCTGTCTTCTTCCATCTCGTCTTACGCCATCGACTGCAGTCTGCGTGGACGTTTGTATGCGGAACCGAGTTACTTAAAGCATCCTAATCCAAGATAGTTTTACCGCAACGACGTTATTCTTTCTATATAAGTATTTTCCGACGATATGAGTAATGGGTACTCCATTTTCGCCTGTTAAAAAGTCCTTTAATAATTGCCTCTTTTGTTTTATTACGTTTGTAAATTATAATCTTAGACGTAGGTACTAGTAAATGAAGCTGTGGTTGTATGAACATGTTAATTTTTACATAAGTTTATGATAAACTCTCATCGGGGTTAATAATTTATTGTAAATTGTAATTATGAGACAAGGGAAACTGTAGCTGACTACGAATCTCGCACTCTTGAACATTTACTTAAGTAAAGCAACTAAATGTTTCAAAATTAAAGTGAATAAAAGTTTTAAAGCAATTTATTATTGACAATAATTGATGTGCTCGTAACTCGTTATTGATGCGTCGAAAACAAAGCTGAATATCGATTACAATAAGTTTTAAATACGAAATCAATGTTTGAAATCGGTTTAAACTTAAACACTTACTTTTAAATCCCGAAGCGCAGTATCACGGTGCCCTGTCAATGGTTGCGCATTGTAGCGCGAGTTCGGTTTGTTATTCATTTCCACTCGTTTCAACGTGTTTTCTTACTTGAATAATATTAATGTAGTAAACAAGAGAATCAATACTTTCTCCAATTTAAATTTTAAAATCGTGAGTCCTTTAGTTAAAGTAAAAAGACGATAGCAAGTGCTGAACAAAACGAACCGGGAGTTGAGAGTGCATCAGTACGAGTAGTAAATCTAAGGTGTAATTTTTGCGAATTGATGAAGCAATAAGTGAGAAGCATGTCGTTATCGGTGAGCCGGGTCCGTTGGTCATCGCTGCTGTCGATGACGTCGACACGAGTTTTCCTTAACCGTATGTACTGTGGGGCGAGAGATTTTCGACATAGTATTAGGAGAGAAGGACAACAGACTTGGAGGCGACTTAAAAACACTCACACTGGCAGCAACGTTATCATCGGAGAAGGTCACTACTTGAGGACCTCGTTGCAAAATAGGAGCTGCAGTGGAGGGAAGAAAGCAGTGGAGGAGGGACTAAAAGCTGCCGAAGGAGCTGCAGCGTCATCATCCCCAACGCCACCTGAGAAACAGACGCTGCTGCAGAAGTTTAAGGCGATGTACAAGGATTACTATTATGTCCTCATTCCTGTTCATGTAGTCACGTCAGTAGGATGGCTGGGAACTTTCTACCAAGTATCTAAAAGGTAAGTATTGTGAATTACGTGCAGCAAGAAGTGAGGGTATCAGATTTCAAAGCAACATTCACATCTAATTTGGGCTGTTACAGTGGCATGGACATCGCAGGGTACATGAGGAAGATGGGGTTTTCTGACGGGATTATTTCCAAGATAACTGAGTCAGGGATGGGACACGTTGCAGTGGCCTATGCATTATATAAAATTGCCACTCCTGCTAGGTATACCGTAACATTAGGTACGAAAAACAAGATTTACACTTATATATCGATCTCCTCCGGATAAGTCATGAAAATGAGATTATGTGTAATTTATCTGTTACAGGTGGAACAACCTGGGCAATCAATAGACTTACACGAATGGGCTATATAAAACCTGCAAAGGAAATCATTTCGCAGGGAAAGCAGCGTTTGAAGAACTTAAAGCCTGAAAAGAAATAGAACCCTACGCTCCGTCGTCGAAACTACAATAGTTAAGCTTGTTACGATATGATACATGACGAACATCATTTACTTTCGTTAACTGCATTTAATAGTCTTGATTAAACCTGTGTCTCATCAAATGACTATCATCATCAATTTCAGCCCATGATTCCTACGACTCGGAAATCTCATATGTTCCCTTCTAAATTATAGTTCTAGTTCGTCTAGTTCGTCATAAAATTAATCGTCAGCAAGAACAGTTCTAAGTTGTGTCTCTCCAATCTAAGTACTCTAAGCGAACGATAGGGCACACCAAATACGACCAAGTCCATGTATTCTCATCATCTCAGGTACGAGTTCCTCCCACATCCGTAGTATCTCAATCCATTAACGCTGTCAAAGAATCAAAGGACTGAAGGCGAAGGCTGCAATGACTGATCCTCTAATGAATGAATTAATGCGTGTAAATAATCAATACAAAGAACACAACAAGAACAATGAGATCATCATAAAAAGCATTTTAATTGAGGTTTATTGAGGTACAAGCTGTACACGTGTGTGCAAGTAGATAGGCCAGGTTCACTCAGCCCACACTGCCACATGTAAGAATGCAATGTTATGATGGGTCGTTCCTCCGTCCTCCTCTGCAGTCGGCTACTTTCACCCGCCTCACACGAACTTCTCACCTTTCATTGTTATTGTTGTTGTTGTTGTTCCACTTCCTCCGTCACTTTCTCCGCCTTTCTCCCCCCACAACGGACACCCCCACTTCCACCCTCACTCGCACTTTTCAACCACTCGTGCCAAATCCAAGACTCATCTCTTAATTAAATTCAATTAATTTACACATTCCCTTCTCCGACCAAGCCCTCCACTTCAACACTTACGAGTGAACGTGCAGCTGTGTCCTTTAACACCGTTCTTCCGTCTTCCACCCCTTCAAACTGGAGCAGAGACACTTTTCGCCAGAGATTTGAAGGGAACCTTCGGACCCACGAGGAGTTTGACGCTTCCAATACCAATCTAATTGAGATAACACTGGTGCAAACTCGGTTGGAAATCAATTAACCACTTGTTGCAAACTAATTATTGGAACGAATCGCTTTGAAGGAAAGGGATCAAGGAAATGAGCGAAAGGTTATCAGAAGAAATAGAACCACGGGCGGAGTAATGAACGATCGGTTTGTCGACTTGGCAAAGGCGATTTTTGACCACAAGGACTTTCCTGACCTTGAAGAATTCCTCAGAGAACTTCAACTTGAAGGAGCTAAGACTTTAACTCCGGTTAATAACGTCACCACGTCAAGTCTTCCTTCCCAAGTGGATCTCGACAATAACGGCAACTTCAAGGGGAAACGGGGGAAAGAGAGGGCAAAGAAGGGATTAGTAGGACGGGAGGCAGGCGACGTCTTGAATAAAAATGACGTAAGTTATACACAATAGCTTTAAATGATTCTTTCCTTGTGAGAGCTGAGAACAAACTGCAGTTAGTGAGAGGATTAATGAGCCTATTAACTACTACTTGTGTGTTATAAGAGTTGGAATGATGAGGACAGGAAACTCAGGATTAGTTCGTGTGCTTTTCTTATCTCTCCCTTTTTTATTGTGTCAGAGGCAGAATGTGTCATCATCAAGTTTCACTAAATCATGACACTTATAATTCTTTCTCATCATCTGATGCATCGTTATCATCATTGCTATTGTATCATTGGCGTTGCAACTGTGGCTGTGGAGTAATGCTTTTATTATTGTTTAAATTATACAGGAGCCCATTGCAAGGGGAACGACTGAACCACAAAGTTTTAAAACAAACGAAATGGTGACCCGATATTCAGGTACTTTACATTTTCTGTTATTAAAACTTCGAGTTGATTACTTTACGATTAGTAGTTATTAGTTTTATTAGTACACACTAGACACAGACAGAAACTGCCGCTGCCGGATACGAATAACACACTCAGCAATTTAGTTTTTGGCTTTAGTTCAGTTCGATAGTATCGACATTATAGCAAGTGTATCATGTTGTAAATGTCTGAATAGTCTGTCTCTGTAAGTTCCAAGGTTTCTTAATCATAACATGTTGGAGATTTTGGCAAACGCTAAGAAAAAGGTGTAACGAGCTACCAACGAAAACCGTTTTTACTGATGAAGTCTCCTCGTTTTTCTCATGTCAGGAGAGAGACAAGACCATGCTTACAAATCACTCTGTAATTTCTTATTCAAATGTTTGTAAACGTAGGAATGAGATAGAATGATTTCTGTTTGTTACTCAATTCTGAGATGACTTTATTTGAAATGAAAAGCGAATTAAGATGCGTCTCATGATGTATGACATCTCGCACGTGGATTTTTTGCTCGCAATTAGCGAGTCTCTTCCGGGCCGGAAAGGATTTGCTCTAGAGACCAACCGGCCCAAAGGAGTTTGAGTCTTAAGTTGCTGTTGCTGCGATGAATCTCAATTTACGTGTATTTGGTTTCGATTTCAGGAACGACTGATGAACTGTTAACTTCTCCAGATAGACATTACAGACGAATCACTCCTCCTGATTCTGCAATATCGTTGACTACGGATTTAAATCTAAATGACAGGAGTCCGGGGGTGATAAGTGATCGTGGAGATGGTAGCATAGGAGCTAAGCCGAAACCCCCAAATTCGATTGCATTTCAAGGACCCACGCACGTAGATGGACCTTTAGACGGATCACCTTATGCAGTTATCAATCCGTGGGTGAAACAGAACACCAGCTCTGACGGGGATTCATCTGTAAGTTGTGTTTTGTAGTTCAATCTGTGCCTATTAGCTATGAATTCAGTGGGTGTCTAGGAAGGCCAGAGATTCTTTAACTAAACACTTTCATCGCCATTATTACATTTTGACTTGTGAGTTACAGAATTGCTCCATTAGGAAGGCAAACAAAAAACCTATTGAGAAAAAAGCTGTACCGGTTTGACTCTCGTGAGATGTGGTAGGCTTAGGATGGCAAGTTTATTAATAGACCTAGCAATCCAGCAGAAGAACTAAGAAGCAAACTCTCGGTTTCAGTTGTGTTGGTTAGTAGTAGTTGTGTGATTCGTATTCGTAGTAGTGGTAGTCTTAGTGGTTGCATGGGTGAGTTAATTTAACACTGAACTATAGAAGGAAGGGATTTGTTACTTAATTGTTATCAGATACCTAGTATGAAAGAGAGCAATATAGAAAGACTCCTTATCACTGTCACCGGGTGGAATTCTGCTTATCAGTAATTGAAGCAATTCAAGTGTTGTTGGTTGTTCTGGTGTACACACAACAGGTTGGCCTAATGAAGGACCTTGATCGGTTGATCAGTGCATTGGTTCAAGAGGCTGAATCCATCGACTTGACCTACTCTTCGATCCCAGACTCTCGTAGTAATAACTTGCACAACTCTTCGTCTTCCTCGAAGGGCTTGACTTCGGACACAACTGAACGGACCTTAGAAACTCACTTGTACCGGACAGAATCAACTAACCGTAGTAGAGAAAATGAGTATCGAAGACCAGACCCTGAACTACCGAGCATTCCAAGAATAGACCAAGTAGACTCTCGTAACAAACCTTTTTCTGACGACGATTTATCTGGTCGCCAATTATTCCAGCCACAGCCATCGCAATCGTCTGAGCCAAACGGCGGTGGAGGAGGAAGGATTTCACGATCGATTTCTCATCAGCCAAATTCGTCTTCCCCTTTCATACAGTACAATACTAGACACAATCATACAAATTTTGAGCAAAATCAATCGTACGACAGTGGAATCAGAAGTGGTGGTGCAAGAATGAGGTCTCAATCTGCTGAGGGTCAGAGAGATTCTGACAGAAATGAAAACCCGGATGAATGGCTTGCTAGGCAAATGTCGAAGCTGCAGCAGAAGCGGGCGAGTACCACTACAAGGTCAGTTTATTTTGTCGACAGGAGTTACGGTTCACAATTTACGTGCAGTTTGCATGAAATTATAATCAGGATTGGTTGTCAACAGGAGGAACGATTGGCTAGATGAGTTGAAACGAGCTTTGCCTGCGGAACGACAGACTCGAAACGATGAAAATGTGGAAGAGGTTATCCGGCAGCAACTGCATCGCCAGCAACTTCAGCAGCAGCTACAACAAAGAGAGCAGCTTCAACAGCAACTATCTATGTCGAGAAAAACTTATTCTTCAGTTCCAGAACCAGCAGCTCCTGCGGTTCGCAGTGGATCCGCTTTAGCCTTTTCTTCTGACGACGACGATGACGATGTAGAAGTAGACATGGAAGTATTTCGGAAAGGACAAAAGCTTAAACGTTACCACTCTGCTAATGCTTATGATAGCAGTCAGTACGCCAGTGTATCCTCTACGAGAGCTCCTAGTCAGCTAAGTTATAATGAGGCTCCGTTTCCAACGTGTCCCCCAACGCCATACTCGAACCGACCTGTAAGTCCTGGTAAACCACCTCGAAGTCCGAAAATGAGTCATCGGTACCAAGGAGCAGCTAGCGCACCCATGTAATTTTCATTTGCTATATTAGCTCTTGTCCATTATACTTTCAATTTCCCAGCAATAGTTAATTTATATTCAATTATCAATTTCAGAGGGACTGTGAACGTGACGCCAATAACCAACCACATGGAGCGCGCCCAAACTCCTGTGAATCCGCGACCAATTTTCATGGTGGAGTCGGAAGTTAAGTTTGCACAAGACCTTTCGGAATACTGGTACAAACCGTACGCGTCAAGGGAAGAAGCTGTTGCAGCTTTAATGCACGCATCCTTAGGCTACTTTATTATCAGAAACTCAAGCAGTTTTCCAGGTGCTTATGGATTGGCCATAAAAGTTAGTGATACCGGAGGTGAGAAAGGTATTCGACACTTCCTGATCGAACCAACCAGATTTGGTGTACGTTTACGAGGCTGTGGAAGTCTGGAACCAGTTTTCAGTAAATAACTTTGATTGTTTTTGCCAGATAAAGAATTGCGTTAAGTGACAGGAGATAAATGAAAAGTATTTGTCTGTCAACAGGTTCACTCTCAGCGTTTGTGTACGCACATTCGATAGAATCTCTGGCTTTGCCAATGCAACTGACTTTACCGTCGTGCGATATTTTGCCTTCATCAAGAAGTCAGTCAACAACGGCACAACTTCTAAAGCAGGGAGCTGCTTGCCAGCTTTTGTTCTTAGGAATGGTTGGAGTCGAGTGCCTTACTGGAGACGAGGCAGTTCACAAAGGGATCACGGAAGTGGCTGCTACTTCTCCCGTTCCCATATCTCTACGGTTGAGTAAAAGTGGTCTTACGATGACGGATGTCTTCCGAAAACAGTAAGTGGTTTCTCTGATAGAATTATTTCATTCACAAAAAAATCTCTGAGGGAGGTATTGTCTATTTTTAACTTAGGTTCTTCCGAATCCACTTCGGACTGAACGAGATTTCGTATGCATCCGTGGTGAATGGAAGAAGTGTAGCGTATGGACGGGAAGTTAAGCAAGTTTTTGGAATTGTTGCAAGGGCTCCGCGAGCTCGGGAAAACTCTGTTATCATTCTGGCTGAACTGGAACAAGGGCAGCCTGCCAGTGCTATTGTCAGCTTTATACAAAGAGTTTTAGCATGGCAGCAGCTTTAAATCACAATCTGTAGCTATTTCGTTCTTGTTGTACTGGAGGTTGTTCAATTTCAATGTTATTATATTTTGGCTTTTAAGCTCAGGAAGTTTATGTACCACGTAACACCTATGTCATTTATTGTTAACCGTAACATTATATGTTAAGTAATGTGTAATGTATGTTACTGACGATGGAAGTTATTTCCAAACCAGAGCTACCTCTTTAAATATTATGATTGTGTTTATCTAACGAAGGTGTTCAATTAGACAAGCGTGAATGGGTATTAGTATTCGAATACATTCTGAAACGAATACTCTCAGCGTCATTCTGAAACTAATTCACTAAATATGCGTAAGTAGAAATAGACTATCATGTCCGTACTTGTGTAATACCAGTGACCATAGGCGCTTATTGTGTCCTTAAAACAGAAATAATAAAAATAGAACATGAATTTGTCGTATTATAGTGTGATATTAACTGCAGTCATCAAAGAGCAGCTTAAAAACCAATTCGGGGAAGTTGAGACTTTTCGTTAGAACTCTCTTCATTTTGATTGTGACATGGTCTTTTGCAATCAGCAAAAGCGTCTCTATTTATTTGCCACTTGCCAGTATTAGTTAGCTTGAAACACAAAGAGTAGAATAATCTTACTGAACAATATAATAAAATTATAGTATGTAGATTAATATTTCAAAACTATTTAATCACTGTCAACATCAGCTCTGGGAGGAGTTGTAGCAAGCGCAGCTTTATCCTTGGCGGTATCTGAACCATCGTCGCTTATATACTTTTCCCACATTTTCAGACGCTTCTCTTTTTCAGCCTCCGTTTCCGTAATCTTGTAGCTGGTGACACCGTCATGCAGTTCTGCTATTAGCCTCTTACCTCCAAAAAACCTACCATTGCAGGCAGCTACCATCGCGTCAGCTTCTTCAGGGGATGACATAAAAATCTGAGCAACCCCTTCTGGATGAGCCTAAAAATAAATAATTTATGTCAGAACAGAAAGCCACTTGCAGCTGAGAGTTTAAATAACAAAGAACTTACATCAAAGATTTCTACTCTTCGGCATGTACCAAACTTGGAAGCTTCTTCTCGGAAATCTTCTTTAAGTTCCAATATTAATTCTACCTGGGCGTTGAAATCTTCGGGTGAAAACGCGTTTTTAATAACCACAATCTTTTCATGTTTTGGACGCTCTCCTCGAAGCTTTTCCGGCTTCCAAGCAAATAAAGCCTCTTGTTTTTTCTTCAGCTTTTCTTTGTCCTTTTTCTTTCGCTGCTTCGGTTTTTTAGTTGGATCGTACTGACCTTTGAGAGTGAACTTGGCTCTCTCAACTTTTACTTGCTTATCATTAAAGTAAGCTCCATCCAAGATTTGCAATGCGAGATCCACCGAATCAATCTGCAAGCAAAGAATTCGGAATGACCATTTATTTTAATCTGTACCTTAATCCATATTATAGCATCTGAATAATAATTCAAATACCTTTATATATGTGCATAACGCATCCCCTTTCAGACATCCGTTTTGTTCATACAACTTGACCTTATACTTTTGAGTGACCGGATCTTTCATTACCAAACCACACTTGCTCATGAACTGAACAAAATCCTCTTCAGAAATATTCGTAGGAAGGTTCGAGACGTAAACATTTGTGTTTTGCGTGTCATCTATGTCAAACCATTGTGGTGGTTGTGGCTCAAGCTTGCGTTTTTTACCTCCTTCCGCATCTGTAGATTCTTCTGAAGCTGCTGATGGAGGTGGTGCTGTCGATGCAGACGATTCCACAAGAGGAATCGATCCATAATTTATGTGGTAGCGAGCCAAGAATTCCTCGTCCAACTTAAAAATTAGTAAATTAGTAAAACCGGTGTTACAAAAACATTATGGCACTCGTTACAAAATTGATGACTGGATTAAATTAAGTTCGCGGAATGGTTCTGTTGACTATATCGTATGGCATTGATGAATGCATGGCAGGCATTGCTCGATATTGAGAGTAGAGATATTGTGACTATGACACAAGGACACAACCTACACTTTACACGTTACAAACTTAAGATCTAATTAAATAGCGAATTGCAAAAGTCTGCTGTTCATCCAGCAGAGAAGACTCGGTCGTGAGAGAGCGTTACGTTAAAGAAACTAATCCTAATAAGTACAGCCTCCCTCCAAGCATTATTTCTCTTCGCTTTTTGCTTTTCCAAATGAAGCAAAGACCGTTTTGATGGCACAAGCCAGATTAGCTGCTGTAGTTTTGGGAGATGTCGCAGATGCTCCAGACTTTGAGGTGGAGCCTGTTTGAGAACCTCCTATGATCACAATCATAACCACAATTTATTAGCCTATTCCTTGTAATTAGTTTCTATCATGTTCTACCTGGAGGAGCATGATGGGCATCTAGACATTTCTGATACCTCAGGACACACGCTGCTTCAATAGCTTTACAAAGAGCTCCAGTAGACGGATTGGAATAAAAACAATGTGCTTCAAAATCGTCTCTTGCGGTGTGAACGATAATTCCGCAAGTTTTCACATCTGCACCGATCCCCAGGAATGACAAAAATCTTACACGAACTTCAACGTCAATCTAGGGAAGCAAATGCTCGCATGAACGGGAGAACTTTAACAAAATTGGAACAGATTAAAAACCTCAAGAAACCTACATCTGTGGTACTAGTCTCATCTGAGGTGATCTTTATAACAGACGGGGCCACGGACACTTGGACTCTGTGAAGCAAAAACCCCCAAACGACTTCTAATTTGAGATTCTACACCATCAACTTGATGTTATGTTGGAATAGTTCTTACGGAACGTGTTCCTTTCCTCCCAATGCATCGATTGCAGCGTTCAAAGTATCCATTCCAGTTGGTTTATTAACAACCTTGGATCCCAAATAATAAGCTTTCAGCATTTTCCTCGGCTCATCCATGGGTGTCGGGAAAAAAGCAGATCCTACAGTATTCGAGCTTGTCACAGGTTTTCTCAGTCCAGTTGGCAAAGAAGTAGGTCGTTTCTGCTTCGCTTGCCTTTCTATCATGATTTTCTTGCATGCGTCCCTTAGGGAATTCGCTAAAGGCCGTGCATACATCTCCAATCTGATCAACCAAGAAATTCGGCCATTTATTCTCGAAACACACCACACAACGGGCATTGAAGCTTCGATCAAGGGAAATAATTTAGGGCCTTGGGATTAACTAACCTAAAAACATGACACAGAAACTGCCTCGTCTGTTTTTCTCTGGCTACAAATGCGAAGTCCCTTGGATCCTCTCTTCCGACTCCCCAAACTCGAATCGAATGAATCGGCTGCTCCAGTACCGTCAAACATTTTTCCTTAACTCTAACCTTCAGATGTGAATCGTCCAGCTCCAGGTACAATTCATTCCCACCTCCCCAAATGCGTCCAGCAACCTCAATTCTAAGTAATTTGAAAGGAAACACACATCTCGTTTGCTTATTGAATAACCTTTAGTCTCAATCTCAATGTCTGCAGGCATCTTTCCATCGTAACATACCCTGCAGAGGATCCCAACTTGGAATTGGGATTTGTCAGCTCCGCAATGACCTTTGAAACAGCTCTGGAACTCCTCTCAGGTGTCAAATCTTCTTCCGAAATACACAGACATCCTAAGCTAACAGCCACAAACCTCAAAGGCTTGTCTCTCATATGCTTTGATCCATTTTGATTGCTCAGTAAGCTTGAAGACGAATTCAACGACGAGTTATTCTCACTGCTACTGCTGTTCTCCAAATATTGCGACCACGACTTTCTTTTCTCCACAGTTGTAGTAGCAGCACTTGGGTTATCTCCACCTCCACTAACGGAATTGTTGCTATTGTTCTGTTGTACGACAGACGAAAGCTGACTTGAAACAGTTTGTGACCGTCTGAAAGGAACAGATGAGACTGAAGAACTTTGCAGACTTCCAGGAATGAGCAGAGCAGGATTTGTGGAAGACCCATTTCCACTGATTTGCTGATGAGTAGGAGGGTCTCTCTGAATCGTTCCTGACTTTATATGCCAATAATACGGACCATTAGCGTCTTCATGTCGTTCCCACCCACAGGGAAGTGCCGGTGACGCAGTAGGCGCTTCTGAGGACGAGGCTAGTCCTTCATTACTAGGAAACTGTCCACCACTCTCACCCCTAGCCAAAGAATTCAACACACCCCCAGGACCCTCACTATCCTGAGGAATTGTTGAATTGTTATTGACTTGATCGTCAGGAGAAAGAAAAAGGACCGGATCATTAACTCCCATGTCTGTAGGACTTAAAGCAGCGTAGTAGAATCGTCTCGTGTTTCTCGAATCAGAAGAAGGAGTTTCATCAGAATGATTCTGCAGAGAGCTGTCATAGTTAGGATTGTGAAATCCTGAGGAAGGAGGTGGAGTCGAAGGCCCAGATTGAGATTCGTAATTAAGGCTGTTGTCTGATGGTGTCGTACTTAAGTCCACCTCAGGCTGCTCTGTGCCCTGCGATAACCAAACCACAACCATCAGACAAATCCTCACAAAGCGAACTACACAACAATTAATACCTTCATAAATCTCCCTGCCTCCAATTCTAAGTAAACCAACCTAAAAAATAAACTGAACTAAACGAAGAAGAACAAGAATGACACTAAGGATTTCGAATAAGTAACTTTTCTTTCGCTTCCTTCTTGAGTCGACTTCTCAGCAGCCCTTAATAATAAATGAGTCACCTTTCTCCTTCCCTGGCACACTTTTCTCCTCGATTACCCTCTTTTATACTTTCATAAGTTTAAGTACCTATCCTCTAAGTGAGCTGCGTACTAAGACTGTCTCCGGAACAAACAAAAACCGCTTGGTACGTCTCTTAAAACACTTAAATTTTTTATCGGTATCGTATCTTGTATGTCTATGAAACCTCAGGTTCCTCAATTTTAGAAAAAAAACGGTACTAAAGCATTCGTCTTTCTACAGAATCCGGGGCTTTTTTCGTCTTGTGACTAAGCTTTGTCTGGAGTGTTTGGAAAATGAACTGGTGGAACCGGAACTCGAAAATATTCCTTCGTGAGACAAACCTGACACTAACCCAACCCGACAACTCACCCGATTTCAGGGAGAAAGTTACAACCCGGACTGCCAAGCAATCACGAACGAGGAAGAAAATCGATACCCTCCTCATGGAGACTCCAGTCGAATCCACAAGAGAGAAAACTTTCCCCTAAAAGTCAATACATTGCGCAACCAATCTTCTGCATACATCTCATCAACGTTGTCTTTATGATAAGTCACTGCTGCAGCAAAAAGCTGTGCACAACTTCCTTTACGACTTTCTTGTGTCGTTTCCTTATTCCTTATGCAAAATCCCATCTTTTCTCAGTCAATAACTACTGAGCATAAACCCTAACAAGCAATCAAGCAAATGACTTATCCTATAAACGCATAACTGTTTATATTATGAACTACCATTATTTCGTACGAGCTGCTGTCTTATCTTTTCAGACTTTCTCTCTAACAGAGTTACGAAGTCATGCTACAAGCATTTTCATTTTATTAAAAAAGCTTGCCGTATTTCAATTAAATGCCACCCACTTTCGATCTCAATGCCAAACGATATAGTCACTCCACCATAAGAACGCAACAGTACTCTTGATTGTAATTACTTTTCTAAAGAGCAGCAATTGCTAAAATTGCACCCTTGGGTTCTTCCTCTCATAATAATTTTCTGTAACAACATTGGGCTTTACCTTTGGAAACCAAGCAGACTTGAGCGGATCCCATTGGAACACAGTTCCCTCAGGGTCCGTGTAGGTGTACGAATTGCTGTCAGCGTCAAAGGAAACTTGACTTGTTCCTCCGAGGGCCGTCTGTGGAACCCACTTCCGGTCACTTTCCACCCACACGAACTGGTTCTTCGACTCAGGGTCTTTGTACACGTACTGCCCGTCCTCGTACGAACAATACAAGGGGTTCCCTATCCCTATCTCCATCGATTCCCCCTTTTCCTTGTCCCCTTTCTCCATACTCTCAAAAACCTGTCTAAAAACAATTTTAAAGATGAATTTTAAAGTTCTCGATTGAACATCGTTTGCTTCTGCTATTTAAGCTCCACTTTCTTAACTGTTGATTTATGCGTTCTTTGCTGGTTCCAGCTTTTTTATAACCAGTTTAAGAAAAAAGATTATAATGCTTCTTTTCAACAATATCTAACGTTGAAATTGGAATACGGTTGTGTCTTACCTCTTAAATGTGAGTTTTCTCGTAAAATTAAAGTTTACATCACAGTGTTCTTAGGAATAGTTAACATTTGAATCACTGAATACGAAAGCATCTGCAGAAGACTGTACAACGTAGAACACACGTACTCTATGTAATGTTATGTGAGGATACGGATGTCTAGCCAAT